>CM064904.1:1786296-2058796 GCA_030347415.2 Decapterus maruadsi | reverse complement strand
GAAAATAGCTCAAAAGTACTTTTCAGCTTCATTTGGAGGTTGTAGTAAACAGCTCTGCTGCTCTCAGGTTTCCCTCCTATACTGTACATGTACGTTTGGCTTTCAGCTCCATGAAGTCATGTGGAGGTTTGGCCCAAGAAAACATTGACACTTTAGCTCCTGCCTGGGTTCTGCTGCAACAAACTACTTTTCACATTCATCTTGAAACCATTCCAAATGCATTTATGACTTGTTTTCATATGTAGGCAACGAGTGGAAAAAAGAAAATGAGTGTGTGTGTGTGTGTGTGCGTGTGTGTGTGTGCTGAAACACTGTTTACTTCTGGACCAATTGAACACACACACAAACACACACACAGGCTCTCATAAATTGCTCCTTGTGTTGTGTCATTAGGACCCATGTGTGTGTGTGTATGTGTGTGTTTACTTGGGCTCAGAATTATTGGCTAAAAGAAAAAAAAACAGACTCATTACTGTAAGTCTGAAAGCTCAACTTTAGAGCTACACACACACACACACTGCTTTACACCGTCTCCGTCTCCACCAGTAAAACTGGAGGAAGTGTTTTCTTCACTTGTTGATGTTAATGAAAAAGTTCCTCATTCTAAAACCACAATAATGTTATGATCATTATCAGCTACATTGGTACAAACTCAACTTTTCTCTGTCATTCTAGGTCAGGGGTCAGCAATAGGCGGCCCGCGGGCCCCATGTGGCCCACCAAACCCTCCAATGCGGCCCGCGACTGAGTTCTAATAGTTAACGCACTGTATTTCTCAGTATCTGTGCCTACAGGCGCCTGTAAGTCAATGCGCTGGGACACAGAAACACGTGTGCCTGTGAGACGCTGCACTGGGATAAGGAAACGCCCAGGTAACATACGCAAATGTTTGGGGAGCCGGCTGGACTGCTTTGTGTCTGTAAAGGCCGTGGTTCAACCATGTGTGCATCATGGGGGGTCGTTCAGATAGAACGTCTTTGGCGCACGCTCAAACCCATTCCATGTAGATGCGCGTCATGTGCTCCCAACTCAAAAGCCATAGCGGCGCACATTTGATGCAGCGTGGTTGTTTTTCCGTGCACGGACCTGCTTCCTGGTGTTGTGTCCCGCTGCCTTCGGCCTGTGTCTCTAAATGTTTCCCACTGAGCTCTGCCTCGTTTGAAAAGTGAAGGAAGCCTCCGAGAGGTAGAATGTGTTATAGAAGAGAAACAGACGTCAGGACCAATTAGAACAGACCGTCCTGTAATGGTCAGCCGCCTTTCATAAGCTGAAAATCACAGGGCATGTCTCAGGACAGCAGCCAGCAGTGTAAAGCTCCAGCAGCATGATATGGAAATGATGATGTGATGGGCTATGTCAAGATTTTTATATCATTGAAAATATATATCATATTGAAAATGAGATGATTCATCTCAAGGGGATATCCTGAATTGAAATATCATACGAAACACCAAAGATGTGTATAAATAACAGTAATCCAAATCATCTACAAAGACAATCATTCAGAATGTTTTGTTCTAACGTTTATTTTGTTTTTGAATCACATTATTCTTTTGATGGGTCTGTGCAGGCTGGGGTGGGTTGGGAAAGCAGGGGGGTCTTCAGATTTTTTTTTTTTTTTTGTTCAATGAAAATCTTGTTTTGTTTTTTTCAATGAAAATCTGTAAAATGCATTGATCATCACACCAGCTTTTTACAATGGATATCACACAGCCATAAACACACAATTCCAGCTTCCAGGTTTGACCATAGATGAGGTTGGGAAACTTGTGGATAGTATGGAATGCCATGCTGTATTCTAGTGTGTGTAGCATGTGTAAACAGGAAGTCTGATCCAAAGGAAAAGGATGAGACTCAACATGAAAAAAGAAAAGAGTGGAAAACACAGAAAGCAGAGCAGGAGGAAGGAGTGATGTCATCTCTAAAATGTGTGTGTGTACGTACAGAGACGTTATTGTGTATTTACCATTTCCCACATAGTCATTCTCTCTCCTTTACACACACACACACACACACATCCAGCTGTGTGTAGTTTGGCAGTGTGAGGCAGAGCCTGCAGGTTGAGGTCAGAGCTTTGGGAAAACAGGTGGTAGACTTATGTGTGTGAGACAGAGAGGGAGGAAGAGACATATACACAGACAGGTATGCATTGTTCACCTAATCAAACACACGCAGATACACAAACATATGTTGCAACATGCTCTTTTGTCTTCTAGCTTCATGTTTTCTGAGTCAGTGTTTGATGTTGGAGCATCACTGTTGTTAAAGGGATACGTGTCCATGTCCATGACCAGCAGATAGACACCGTCCTTATGACTGTGTGTGCAGTAACAAGGGCGATAGAGCTGTATCACCTGTAATTAGCTTAGCTCAAACACTGGAAGTGTATGGGTAGTGTTAGCCTTAGCTTAGCTCAAACACTGGAAGTGTATGGGTAGTGTTAGCCTTAGCTTAGCTCAAACACTGGAAGTGTATGGGTAGTGTTAGCCTTAGCTTAGCTCAAACACTGGAAGTGTATGGGTAGTGTTAGCCTGACTGCTACCTGAGCTGAAATCAGCATCAGAAGCTGATTTCATTTTAGCTCTAAACCAGTGGTGGCCAAATTCTTCTTAGTGAAGGGTCAAAAATGAAGCAGGGTGGAGGGTCGCGGGTCAAAATTAAACTTTCAAATTAAATATGCCTATAACATAGGTTAATTGTGCAAAATAAACACTCATACAAAGTATTTTTTAAATAACACAATCGATTATTGTGTTTCACGGGCATTTTGCCCCTAAAATTTGGGACAGTACGAGTACATTTTTCATCTACTTGTTCACATGTGCAACCAGTCAATTTGCCTGTCTTTTGTTTTGTAACGCTGGAGAAACATGAGAGTTACAGTTATATTACAGTACAGTACAGTGGTATACTACAGGTGGCAGGTCAATGTGTGTGAGTATTGTGAATACTTGCCCTAAAGTGTGTGCCCCTAAATTTCCTGCTCGCCCTCCTAAAATTTTAAGTTAGGGGCCACTGTGCTCCTATAAAATATGTTAGTCTGGAGGCTAGTGGTAGCTATTCTGGTTGAGAAGGGCATTGTCTGCTACTTGTGTCGTCCCCAGAAAAGCAGAGTAGGATGTGAATTTGTTCCGTTGCTCAGTCAGCTAATGCCCAGTCTCCCTGCTCCTCTCACCCACACATAGCGCAATTTGGGTGGCTGCATGGCCGACAACAATCGGTTACTGTCACAAAATAAAACACCCGTTGCCCTTTACATACAGAAGTGCTTTTACTTTGAAACAGGAAGCTAACCTACCCTCCATGTAGCTAGCTTGAACCAAAATAAAGCGTCTTTGCTTGAACCCTCTGTTTTGACCGATCTCATCCCGTTATCGGCATTTGACCGCTCAAGATGTCTTACTGGAGAGTTTTGTCAGCCGGATTCCGTTTAGAGTTGCTGAAGAGTTTCTCTGATGACTTTAGGTGGAGACAGGCTAACACTACCCATACACTTCCAGTGTTTGAGCTAAGCTAATTACAGGTGATATGGCTCTATCTCCCTTGTTACTGCATGCACAGTGGAAAGGATGGTGTCTATCTGCTGGTCATGGACTCAGGAGTGAGGCAAGACACGAAAAAAAATGTTGGCGTATCCCTTTAAGTCTGATCAGAGAGCAGCTGAGGTACAGAATGCAGTGACATGAACTGAATGTGAGACAAAATGTGGAGGAAGAAGACGTGTGAGTGTCCAGAGTCAACGTGAGGGATTTGAAATGTGTTCTGTGCCGTGCCGTCTGCCTCTGATGATGTGTTCAGGTCACGGCGGTTATTTTACTGCCTGTCAGCTGAGTGCGGACGGTGACTCTGAAACAAGGGGAGAGGTTAAGGCAGAGAAATGTTTCTCTCTCTCTCCATTAAGCAAGTGAAATGGATCATAATCTGCATCACTTTGCCGTAAAACACACTAATGCCTTTTAATGCACTGCATCTCCTATAAGCTGATAGAGATCCACTGGCCTCCATTCACCTCCAGCACCACCACCGTCATCATCAGAATGTGCAACTTTCCTTATAAAGCTACCAAAACTACTCAAATACTAAATGGCTTATAGCATATAGACATGATCTCAATGCAACAGCACACACACGTCATGGGGACAGGCCTTGCAGCAGAGTGGAAGTTAATACCCACAGTTTTGGAATGGCATGCACAATGTGGGCGTCCACATACTTCTGGGCACGATGCGCAGTAGTTGGTGGAAACAGGTGGGAAACAAACGGGGGATATATTTGCATCTTTTAAATTGATTGAATATGTTTGTTGTGCAGCACACAGAGTGGCTTTAGTCTATTTATTCAGGTTTGTGCTCTAATTCAATCCTTCCTCCTCCTATTTATTAAGTGATGTAATTGACCTCAGGTGCTGAATTGGTCATATTATAAATAACTATAAGTTAAAGTGTTTTTGTTTTTTCAGTTTAAAGAGCTTAAGTTCTTTATTTTTCCCATTGAGCTGAGGCTGGTGGGTGGCTGCATGTGGACATGTATGTTCCTGAGGGAATAAATTACAGGACTATAGTATGGTAATGATGTTCAAATATAGTGGAAGTTGCCTTCCATAGGTTTGGATGCGAGAGCTCTGTGATATGAATATTTATAGTTGGAAGAGTTTATGATCATGTTCATGAAGACATCTTTGATATCTGCCTAATAAAACACAGGTCTGTGTCTCAGCTTGAACAATGGAAATGCAAAGTGAATAAATGAACTAAATACAATAAATGAATATTTTAAACAAATACATGTATAAAATTAAGGTGGAAAATGCAAATATTTCACATTTCTTTTGCTCATACATATAAATTTTGCCTCTGTTTAATTGGGAGCTTACACTTCACATCAGCAGATTTATTTTAGCCTGAAAGCTACTGAAAAGACCAGAAAGTGGACCTTGAGTTGACAGGTATATAAATGTGACATAAGACTGTAAATAAGTTACTTAACTTATTCAGATAACAATTTTTTTTTTTACATTAAGTTAAATAAAACATGTAGAAACATATAAGCAGGTGCAACGTGTGCAGTAATTTGATGAAAATAAATTGTAAATATAAATGCTTTTCTACTGATTTCGACAAATCTGAATTTCATTATGAAATATCATTCTGGCTTTAAACGCACCAGGCAAATGTAATATTTCTAATCTATCACAAATAACACAACACCCCACAGGACACATGGAGGAATAAATTCAATCTTTAATTTGACTGCTTATCCAGATGGATTGTACTCTGACAAAAACATTTTCACCTCATATAAACATTTTTCCAAATGACATATTTCCCTGGGCCTCTTTCCTTCCCTCCACTCCATTTTCCTCTGTTTCATTTCTCTTTTTTTTAACGGGGAAAAAAAAACAGACAATTTCCACCGCTGGAAAATGTTGCTGTACTTTTCCTCCCATGGAAGTCCAACCTCAACACTGCGAGCGAGTGTGTGTGAGTGTGTGTGTTGACGTTGCTACAGCAGGTGCTTTCTGTCAAGTGTTTGCACAGAGGAGAGTCTGTCCAGTGTAGAGACTGTTCCACAGCAGAGGCTCCACTTCACGTATCCAGCTTCACTCAGACAAAGCAGCCACATTTACCATAGAGAAACAAACTCTGGCTCTTTTCACTTGTCAGAATGAATAAAAACCTGAAAACTGAAAAAAAAGGAGCTGGTTTCCTGTTTGAATGTATTTATTATGATAAATAAAGCAACCAACAACATGGAGGCTCATTCCATGGTCATCAGCAGAATGAATTCTGTTCCCAGTGCACTGCAAAAACTCTAAATCTTTACAAGAAAATGTGTCACTTCTTGTGAAAATGTCTCATTTCTAGTCAAAACTAAACTCTTTTCACTTAAAATAACTTGTTTTTAGATCATTTTCACTTGTTTCAAACAAATTTTCACTTGAAATAAGTAGAAAAATCTGCCAGTGAAAGCAGGTTATTTTTGATGTAAGAAATAAGAATAAGAAAGAAAACCAGATTGTTCTACTTATTTCAAGTGAAAATATGCTTGAAAAAAGTCTAAAAACAAGCTACTTTTTATGTGACAAGTTTTATTTTGAGTATAATATGATTTGTTTGACTAGAAGTGACATTTTGACATTAAAGACAAATATTCTTGGTAAGAGTTTTTGCAGTGTGTTAGGGCCACATTGATAAAAAAAACAAACAACAAAAAAAACCACAGAGAATCGAGAATAAAGTTGTAAATTTATGATTTTATTCTCGAAGTTTGAGATTTTTTTTATTTGTCAATGTGGCCCTAATACTCCGTCATGCCTCAGAGTTTGCTCCTTAAATAAATCAATGAGCTTTATTCTAGTGCCACCATCAGGACAAGTCTCACATTTCAATGTTCTGACTCCTTCAGAGCAAAGAAATGCAGCAATATGGTGTTTCAGATGAAATCCATGCCTCATGTTGCATTTCATCTACCCCCCCTCCTCTCCCCTCCCCCGCCCTGGAGTTTTCTTTTTGCAGAGATGTGTTTTTTTTAGACTGCAGCAACAATAATGGAAAAAGACAAATGGAAATTGCAGAAATCCATCTAATAAAAGAGAAATATTACAATTTAGAGAGTTCAATTGACAGAGTTTGTTTTTCTACTCTCAGACACACACGCACACACTGTTGTTTGTGTGTGTGTGTGTGTGTGTGTGTGTGTGTGTGTGTGTGTGTGTGTGTGTGTGTGTGTGTGTGTGTGTGTGTGTGTGTGTGTGTGTGTGTGTGTGTGTGTGTGCGTGTGTGTGTGTGTGTGTTAGAAGCGAGAGACAGAATGTGTGTGACCCAGAAATTCCCTCCTTTCTGTTTTTTCCTGTGTGATCGGTGCACCACACGCAAACACACACATTTTAAATGAACGCACTTCACAGTGATCAACAACATTAGAGATGACAGTTACTCAGCCCCCCCCCCCCCCCCCTTCTTCTTCCTCTTCCTCTTTCTGCTGTATTGAAATGACATGTATATGTCTGCACCGAGGAAACAGAGAAATCAAACATATTCACTTTTCAGTTCCTTTCTGCTCATACTGACCAAAAACTTGCAAAGAACACAGACATTTTTCAAACATGTGATGAGACCGTATTTCTCAAACTAAGATGGAGAAACAGGTTTGAGAAGGAAAAGAGCCAGCTTTACTGTGAAGTTACTGGAATCTGTTTAAAGCTGAGAGAACATGGTTCACACAAGAGACCCTGAAGAAATGTGTTGGTTCATGAGTTCACTGCTGACAGTGGACCAGACTGTGGTTGTGGTCAGCAACCGCAACTGTCACATTTGAAAATGTCCTTGAATGCACCACCAAGCAAAGTTGTATTGTATTGTTGATAGTAAAATTGAGTTGAGAGCAGTAGCTGATTTGAAAATCCCTGTTGATGCATTCAAGGACAGACGGACATCTGAGTTTTGAGAGTTGACTGCTGAACAGAAACTTTTCTGCGTAAAAAACATTAAAAAAAAACAATATCCATCCCTTTTACAAAACCTGTTTATCTCTTCATAATGACAGGTGTCCTTGAATGCAGCTCTGACAAAAATCAAAATAAAGCATAACAAATATGGACACAGACTCAAGGTCCACTTTCTAGCCTTTCTTACTGTATTTTCATTTTTTCTACCTGTCGACAGTAACATCCAAGCTTTTCAGGGAGGCTTCAGTCTTGTTATCAGCTTCTTGAAGCCTCCAACCTGGGGGGGCGCTGCATGGGTGAGTGGGTGTGGCAGCAATTCAGGGCAAATATTGGAGCATCACCAGCAGCAGATCAGTTTCTGTGTAATTTATTTATATTTTTCTCCTCCGTCTGTCTCCTCGTCTTCCCTCCTCGTTGAACTAAATTAAGGAAGAGAGAAGGAAGGCTCGTTAAAATATAAAAGCCCTCCATTAAAAATGTACGCCGCCCTCTCTGTCTCCCTCTCTGCTGCCATTTTACATTTTAGAATCCAAGCCATGATGAAAGGCAGGGAACGAAAAGAAAAGACGTCAAGAAAAACAAGAGGCAAATGATAAATGGGGGGCAGAGTGCAGACATGTGGACAGAGACACTGAGGACGCTCAGTTTGACATGACATACTGGAGTGAGAGCATGTGGCGTTAGAGGACAGACACAGGATCAGATTTTTAAAAGAAAATCACCAGACTCTGAAACTAATATACTGACATCTAGAATAGAGCTGGTTATGTGGGTTAGATGAAACACAGACACACACCAGTGTTTTCCATTTCATCCTCTCTACCGTAAGAAATCTCCAGTTTAGTCTGACGACAGAGGAGCCGTCACATCTTCTAGACCATCCACAGAGTTAGAGGAACACTTTGATAAATAAACCCACAGAATTCGATATTTAAAGCCTCAGTGTGGCTTTTTATCAGCAAAAATCACATCTGTCTTAGAATGAGTTGTTACAAGTCGTTACAAGGGGGGGGGGCACGGAACCTTCGCTGCCATGTTGAATCACCATTTTTTACATTGCGTGACCATAGGTAACCACGGAAACACGGACGTTTTCCAGGTAGCGCCTGTTAAAACTGTCACCACTAGTGTGAGGAAGGACGGAGGCTCTGGTGGTGCATTCAGGTGCAGTCAGACAGACGGCCGTCGGCAAACCAACCGGATGTCATTTTACTCCACCAGAGAAAGACGGTAAAACAATACCACATCACCATGACAACATATTGTTTAGCCTGGTGCTGGTGGAACACTTGTTTACATAGAGGCTTGTTTATCCTGTTACATGCAGCGTCTGTTGTCTGTCTGACGTCTGCCCCAGTTCATCAACATCAACAATACGTTCAGATATGCAACCACACCGCTAGATGGGGGGAATTCCTACATACTGGGGCTTTAAAGGTATATTGTGTAAGAATTCATCCATCTAGTGGTGCGGTTGTCCATCTCAAGCATCTCAGTCGTATTTTTCATGCTGCATTCACATGAAATCTGTTAGATGGCAGACAGACGACTGCAGGTAACAACATAAACAAGCCTCTATGTAAACAAGTGTTCCGTCAGCACGAGACAAAACAATACACCTGACAATATGTTGTCATGGCGATGTCGTATTGCTGACCTGACCCACGTTTTACCGTCTTTCTCTGGACTTCTGTGACTAAAATGACATCTGGTTTGTTACTGACGGCCGTCTGCCCGACTGCACCTGAATGCAGCATCAGTGTAACGCTCCATTCCTCCTCACTGCGTTACCGTGGTGACTTTTCACAGACGCCACCTGGAGATATGAATGATATGAACTGAAAGGAACACTTCACTTTGTTGATGGGGGGGTTACTGATGAATGAAAAACAGACTTTTGAATGAAATAATTGATTTTCCTGAATAGATAACAGGAGAAGTTACACAATGTCCCTTTAAAGCAAACTTGAAGTTATTCCTCAGGTCATCCTCAGCCAGGGCACATGACTGACTTTAAAAACAAACAAACATATGGTGAAATCTGTGATCAAATCATTCATTATCTCTCATTTATTTCCATGCCCCCCCCCCCCAAAAAAAATGAAGAGCCACCGCACTGTGTTCTCAGCTTACAACCTTTCCACAGTGTTTCTATAGCTACCACACATGATGATTGACATCAAGCAGCCTGTCCTCACACACACATGAACCAGCCCATCCTGAGTCCCTGCTGGAAGCTGCTCGCTGCTCTGGGAATTAGAAAGCCCACAATTAAACATATGGGCATTAAGATAATTGTCAGTAGTTGTGCGTGTGTGTGTCTGTGTGTGTGTGCGTTTGTGTGTGTGTGTGTGTGTGCTTGGCTGAATCCTTTCCATCTGTCTGTGCCACAAACACACACATACACACACACGCATGCAGACTTGCACCCTACAATATTCAGTGAATACACATGAGAAGAACTAGGAGACACACATACAGTAAATATACATGTCACTGACACACACACACACACACACACACAATGTGCTCACCTGAGCCACTGAACAGGACAGAATGGAGAAGGAAAAAACTACTTGTGCTTGTGTGTGTGTGTATGTGTGTGTGTGATGTCCAGTGCCTTGATCAGGTCGACGATGCCCTCAACAGGCCAGAGATAGAACTGCAACATCTGGATCTTCTGTTCTGACTGAGCGTCAAGGTGTCAAAACTAGAATGAAATACA
This sequence comes from Decapterus maruadsi, assembly GCA_030347415.2. Taxonomy (NCBI): domain Eukaryota; kingdom Metazoa; phylum Chordata; class Actinopteri; order Carangiformes; family Carangidae; genus Decapterus; species Decapterus maruadsi. The sequence continues at coordinate 2,048,624 of CM064904.1, read as the reverse complement.
CAATAAGAAAAGACAACTGCAATACAAAAGATACATAATGTAAATAATGTCAATACAATGGAACAAAATCATACAAACAACACAACAGTCTCACAGCTTTAGATGGGACTCATCCACTGGAAGTTCAACAGCTCTATTGAATGTTTCAGTTAACACTTAATGAAAATGAAACATTTAAGAATAGGGTTGCAAAATTACAGGAATTTTCAAAGTTGGAAAAATAGGAATCTTTCCTAATTTCCAGGGGAATTAAAATATATTATCAGTAGAATAAAGCAAAATAGGAATCTAAAAATAAAAAAAAAAGGAAAAAAAAAGATGGGAATAAATTTTCATTTGTTTTAATGGAAAAAATAAATATATGGACTCTTAAAATATCAGGGAATAAATAGGAATCTATTCAGGACAAATAAAAGAATAAAAAAAAGAAAAAAAAAAAAAATAGGAATCTATGGGAATAAATGGGAATAAATCCAAAATTTACCAAATTGAAGGTTGGCCCTAAACAGGGAATTGTAGCATAATCTTGGCTAAAACAACCAGATTTAATGCAAGTTCATATTTCATATTTTACTCAACATTCATGTTTTTGTTGTTCAGTAAAAGAATTGATTGTTCAGAGAAGAATTAAAACTTGATAAAGTTCTACTCACAAATAAATTGTATTACTTTGCATGGATACAGTTTGTTTAAATTACCCACAATTTCCAGTTCATTCCCATACATTCCCATAATTCCCATGGAAGGTTTCCAATTTGGAATATTTCCAAAATTCCCCAACTTCACTTCCCCCTTTGCAACCCTGTTTAAGAATGGTTGTAAAGATGCTGAGTGAGAGCCAGTGTCTCCATGGAGACTGAGAGCAGCCTGAAGCCGTCACTCAGACCTGACGCAGGTTCAGACCTCAGACCTCAGACCTCAGACCACATCTGGACCCGTGTCACCGCTGTGTTTTCCAGTCTCAGCTGCAGACACAATCAGAGCAGCTGTTTGTTGACATGTGTGTGTGTGTGTGTGTGTGTGTGTGTGTGTGTGTTCCAGGTGGGCTCTCACAGAGAAGACGGCAGCAGCGTGGGCGCTCTGCGAGGTGGACACTCCATGGCAGGTCAGGTACCAGGGCCTCAGCTGCCGGTTCAGTCCGCCACCTCGCCAGACCTGAACCAGCCAGACCCCTACCGTGGTGAGTCTCACACACACACACACACACACACACACACACATCCACACAGGAAGAATATTGTTTCCCCTGATGTTATTAGTCTGATAACAGGAAGTACCAGTGTTCATGTGGCCTAAAGACGACCAGCGGTCCTGGGATCTGGTTGCATCTGGTGTCTGTGTTCATGGACACACACATCCCACTTTTATCCCATCATGCTCTTGTGCGCACACACAAGCAAATTAATTACACAGCTATTACTTAGAGGAAACAAGAAAAGGAGAAGAACAAGGTAAACAAATATGTGGGCATGGGTGATAATAATAATAATAATCATCATCAAAATAAAATTGGCATTTAGAACAAACAAGAAAAGGAGAGACATACTGTGCAGATGAGAAAAGAAGAAAGCGATCTAAAAACACCTTATAGACAAGAAAAGATAGATGACGAAGAAAGAAGAAGATGGAGAGATGTGAACAACACAATAGAGAAGAGAATGAAGGTGGAGAATAATAATCACAAAAACACAAAAAGGTATGAATGGCAGAAATGTGAGGTGGTGGAAGAAAAAACAAGAAACAAAATGAAGAATGAATTGTAATAAATGAAACAAAAATCTAGAAAACAGATAAATATTCTTCAAGAAGGACCAGGTGAAGCTGAATGAGGATCAGAACGGTAGAAATGAGAAGAGCCAGATCTCAGCTGGCGAGCCTGGACTCCACCGCCTGAGTGGGGAAAAAAAAACTGAATAAATATACTTTCTATGTGTGAGATGGATATAGTGGAGCAAACGTGTATATGAGTGCGCTGTGGAGCAAATTAGCCCTGAGCTCATTTTTAAAAGCTGAAAATGAGTCTGCTGGCAGCAAAGTTGAGCCAGCAGCGACCACAGCCAAGTGTGTAATGAGGTGAGAGAGAAAGCAACACACTCTCTCTCTCACACACACACACACACACACTAACTCAGCCAGGAGAAGTTGTTCCTTCCTCTTGCATCCGTCCATAGTTTACACTCACACACTTTTCAGGGTGTGTGGGGGCTGTAAATAAAGAATATGAAAGTGTTTTTGGCAGCAGAGCTGTGGCTGTGAAGCTCTCTCCATTTGAAAACACAGTAAACATTCATGTTATCTTGATGTGTTCAGATTTATGCTACACTCACTACATCTACATTCATACTCATTCTCCAAATGCTTTTATCTCTCCAGAAGAAGATGACTGATTTTAACCGTCATATCATAACTCTAGAGGGAGGACACTCAGCTGATGCAGTAGCTCTGTGGAGTTAGTCTGCCTGGAGCGGCTCCACACTAAAACCTCTGCCTCAAGTCTTTTTGTTTTCCAAAACACTAAATATTCATGACAAAACCAAAACATATTTGTGTTAAAATTAAAAATTAAAAACAATTAAAAACTCTGATGAGCAAAACCTGCAGTCTCATCACTACTAGAGTGTGTCTGTCCATCAGTTTACAGGTTATTTCATGATCATTTCATCAGTTTTTAAATGAGATGCACCAAATAATGTTATTAAAGGGATAGTATCATTTTTTTTAAAGTGTGGTTCTATGATCTACAAATAGCCCCTAAGTACTTTAATTGCAGTAGAAGACTCTCTGCACTCCTCCTGTTAGCAACGCCAGCCCATAATAGCCCTGCCCAGAGATTTACAACATACATTGTTGTGAATGGACCCAAAGAAAGGGCCTATTTTCACGACCTAAAAGAGGTTTCACCTGAAAAAAATACACAGTTCCATTGTTCGCTATAATATAATTTTTTCCAGCCCCTCAAAGTGCAGGAAAAACACAGTTTTTATTTGGACCTAACCAACTCACGTATCCCTCCACCCAGGGTTAGCGCCCACCGATCAGCAGTTGGTTAGGTGAGAGATGAGAGATTTACAGTAGTGATAGGACAGAGCTGCTGTGTTGTGGGAATATTTTTCCTCTGCTACTATATATATGGTGCAGGTTCTGTTTATTTATTTGAATGTTTATTTAACAGGTACAATACACACAACATGTGATGCATATAAGACGTCTAGCTTGAGATCATTTGCAGCCTTTGTCCCTGGTCAGGCTTTAGAATAGAATAAAATATACAGAAAAATGCAATTATACAAATACAATGAATAAGTACCATGAATAAATTAACACAGAAGCAGTTGTAAATGACATATAGTTAAATATAACATTACACATTGGTACTGTAAAGTGCTGTTGTATTGACAGTGACTTCAGATTTCTGCTGCAGTTGTTTAACTTTCACACTAAACCTCTTTAGTTTGTTTTGGGATTTAATTTCTGATGGTAAAGAATTCCATAGGTGTGTATCTACTTGTGTATCTACAGTACTTGCACTGACTGGTTTTTTTTAAAGTATATTTTTCGGGGCTTCTTAGCCTTTAATGGACAGGACTGTTGAGAGAGAGACAGGAAATGGGAGGCAGGGGAGGGGGGGGGGGAGCCCGGGGCAGCAGGATTCGAACCGGGGCCACCTGCAGCGAGGACTATAGCCTCAACATGGGGCGGGCACTCTACCAACTGAGCTAAACACCGCCTCAAAGTGTTGTAATGTTAAAACATCATGTAACTGCGCGGTGGTCAAGTGGTTAAGAGCACGTGTTGAGGGGCGTCCAATGCAGTGATCACCAGATCGATTCCCATCCGTGCTTCTCTCTCTCTGTCCCGTCAAATAAAGACAAAAATGCCAGTGAAAAAAGTGTTTGAACAGATGTTTTCTTTCTTTAAAACCTCAAAGTTTAAAAATGTGCACATCATATGACTGTGAAGCTGACAGAACCTTTTAACCCCTGGTCTGGTCTGGTCTCTCCTCCTGCAGCTCTGTCCGCAGGCCTCCAGGGCCAGAGCACCTCCTCCGTCAGCTCAGAGATCAAGTCTGAGGACGAGGGGGACGAGAACCTCCTGCAGGACTCAAAGTCCTTGGACACCAAGAAGGAGGATGTGGACAGCAAGGAGCTCAAAGCTATTGAGAGGTCAAGATCTAGGTAACCCCGCCCACCCCTCAGTTGTTCGCTTCCATCAAACCCCTCAGCTGAGCTGGGTTGCGTCTTCCCTGAACACCACCAGGCTGTCAAACCTTCCTCGTCCTTCTTGTTATTGATTCAATGAAACATCTTCAGGAGATAGTTCCAGGTGTTCCAGTCGCAAGGCAGAAATAAACATGTGGTTGGTGATGGGAAAAAACACAACATGTAATGAATTTTTGGAGGAATTTTAACAATTAACATGAAAGTTCACTCAAGCTGCAGAACTTTTAGATGTAATTTGAGTATTTTTAATGATCCTACACTCTTAGAAATAAGGGTTCCAAAAGTGTTCTTCTACAAGGGCTGAGGTTCTACCTGGAACCATTTGCTTCTGAAAAACCCTTTCCTGTAGAAAGGGTTTTTGAGGGTTCTTGGTAACACTAAGGGTTCCAGTAAAAGGGTTCTTGGTGGAACTCCCTGTGTGGGTTCTAGATGAAACCGTAAGAAGTGGGATATTTTCTGGATGAAACCCCCAGTAAGGCTTCTGGGTGAAACCAATACGCCATAAAAGGGATTTTTGTAGAACCTCTCATTGGGGGTTCTAGGTGTAACCTTTCACAGATGGTTCTAGGTAGAACCCTTTATGTGTTGGGTTCCAGATATAACCTTTTATGTTGGGTTCTTGGTATAACCCTTTAAGTTGGGTTCTAGGTTCTCCTATGAGGACAAGCCGAAGAACCTTATATGGTTCTACTTAGCACTTTTATTTCTAAGAGTGTGTTGATACTTTGACTAGTATAAAAACACTTTCACCAAGATAATTAAGGGAAAAAAAAAAGAAGGAAAAAAAAAAGAAAATTCAAATGGACAGAAAGGAGACGAGGAAGGACTCAGCCCGTGAGTGTTTTGGGAACCAGCTTCTGGACTTTGATGAAGTGACCAAGTGTGATGAGAGGCAGCTAAATAAATCCGTTAATACAGAGACTTCTTGGACATGAAATATCTGTGGCCACCGGGCATCTCTCTTCTAAACTGCTTTTCATCATCTTTTTTTGTTGTTGAGCAACGAAGAGAGGTTTCTGGTGGACATGAGGTTCCTATTGGATCCTGTCAGTCTCTCCATGGTCTTGAGCCTGGGTTTAGCTGCTTCTCACACACGAGAGTAGAGCCCGCAGTCTATTTCCAAAGAGGTGCTGCCTTTTACATTCAGGATCAGGAAATAAAAAGACTTGATCTCACATTTTATAAACACTCACAATGTTTCCTGTCCTGGGTGCAGACGAGCAGCCCTCACTCCTCCAACGATGAACATGAAACTGTCCCTTTATCAGCTTTTAGTTTCACCTGGAGGACGATGCAAATCACATTTGGAATATTTGGATCCCAAACCCCAAGATTCATGATGGTGGCGGTCATGATGATGATGATGATGATGATGATGATGATGATGATGATGATGATGATGATGATGATGATGATGATGGTAGATGAAATATATTGCCCCTTGCTGTTGTGCAGGATTTGGGAGTGTATCATGACGTGATCCATCCTTTTTTTTTTACACCCAGAAGACGTTGTGTCTTAAAAAGAAGAAAAAAAACATTGTACAGTATATAGGCCTAGGGTTATTAGGATTATTATGGATCTGATGTACATCTACATACTGCATCAGATTATGGCTGTCACAATATCAGATTGTAACTCACGGTTGTTTAAGAATTTAAGAATTCACAATGACGATACACTTAAATCCTGTAAAAGCAAACAAAAAGGAATATTGCAACATCAGTCTAAGATGCGTAGAAAATTCTGCATTGGTTAAGAGTATGAGTGAAAACAAATGAGTCTCCATGGTAATTCACAAATGAAAGGAAACAGGGTCCATTGTAATAAATATACACTAAAGTAATACCTCTCAGACTTAAAGGGATAGTTCAACATTTTGGCAAATTATTAAAAAATAATAACAGAACTTTGCAAGACAGAGTTGTTTTAGAAGTAAATACAGAGACTGCTTGCTGAAAAACTGTCCCTGAAGGCAACGCACATCAGTGGTTTTGCATGAATTTCCCTCTAAAACAACTCTGTGTGGTAACGTTGTGTTATTATCTTATAGTGTGGTGAATGTGCAGGTCACAACTTGTCCACCAGAGCGTTGGATTGTGTATTTGATGAGTTTGAGGGAAACCAAGAAATCCCATGAGCCTCTGCTCCGCCGTTCTAAAAATAGCTTGCACTGACAATTAAAGGTAACGAACCTACTGCTATGACTATAGGGATTATGGCAATGGACCAATTTGCCAAAATGTTGAACTATCCCTTTAAGTCTGAGAGGTATTACTTTACTGTATATGTATTAACTGGACCCTGTTTCCCCTCATTTGTGAATGTTGACTATCCCTTTAAGAGACTGTCATAAACTATGATGAAAAACTTTTTGTGCATACTGCAGACACTCTGTTGAAACAGTGGATCATTCTGTGTTTCTTGTGAAGGGAAACCTTTAGGGTTTTTTGAAACACTTCCTGTAATCTGTGAAATGTCATCACAGTGAAGTAAAGTAGTCCCAGTTCTTTATGAAGTCATCCAGTTATTGGGTCACACGGCGTCTCCTGAGGGTCTGGGCCAACATCAGGCTCAGACGTCTCCGTTCTCTGCTTTTTTTTTTACCTTCTGCATTGTCTCCTATCTCTCCTCTGCGTCCCTCATTATTGGTCACCGTAGCAACAACGATGATGAAGACCTGTCACCGGAGCAGAAGATGGAGAGAGAGAGGGAACGGAGGATGGCCAACAACGCGCGAGAGCGCCTGCGTGTCCGTGACATCAACGAGGCGTTCAAGGAGCTGGGCAGGATGGTCCAGCTGCACCTGAAGAGCGACAAACCTCAGACCAAGTTACTGATCCTGCACCAGGCCGTGGCCGTCATCCTCAGCCTGGAGCAACAAGTGCGAGGTCAGTTTCATGAACCAGACGTATGGCACCACGCTGAATTTTGTTGTGTTCATCTCTGAGTTGATCGTGTGCAGCAGAAATTGTGACTTCACTGTTTGTTCACTGAAAATCAAACCTCTTCATTGTGAAAATAAATCATTTCATATTCACACATAATATGAGATCATGACCCTGGATAGTTGATCAGGCTCTACTCACACAATTGTGATTTTAAGTTAATTGATTTATTCTAATTTTTCTGCAAAGTCTTGGAAACAAAATAATCTTTAGGCCCAATCCCATTTCTCTTTTATACCCCTACCCCTACCCCTACCCCTTGCCCCTCGCCCCTTGAAACGGAGCTACAAGGGGTAGGGGTAGAAAATCAACCCCTATGAATTGGGATACCCCTTCAACAATCACATACGTCATCACGTAGTCTTCACTGGCTTTACGTAAGCTGATGCGCCGAGCTTTTGCCAGAAATCAAATAGCCTTGTACCATATAACTTAACCTAATGCAGGCTGATCGGTTCATTGTAAAACATTAATTTATTGATGTAAATGTGGTGATTTCCGTGTACAGAACCCAGACGCAGCAGATGTCTGATACCTACACACATGAAGCTCTTCTCATTCAAAATAATAATGCTCAGAATTGTTAAGTTTCATTAATGAGACTAATATTTAAATGCTAAAAATAATTTAACCAGCCGGTGGTAAACCTCTAAAAACCTGCGGGTATGTTAATTAGCGAACGAGGACGTAATGTAGCCGGCAGACCGGCGCTGAAGACCGGCTGCTGCCTCGGTGAGGAGCCGCTCCTCCTGGAGCTTCGCTTCTCCGAAAAAAAACGTCGGCGCAAACGAATTTCTAACCAGCCGTCATTTGGACAAACTAACCGCACATTTGGGACCTAAACCGCTACTTTCTCGCATGAAAATGTTTTAAAATGACATAATAACAGCGCTGCAGTGAGAAATAAATCAGCTTTTCGTTTTACAGCCACCGCTGCCGGTTGCCGCCAGATGCATTCTGGGAAACTTTTCATACCCCTCCGTTTGGAGTGTGCCTCTGAAAAATCTCCGTTTGGAGGGGTATATAGCCCTACCCCTTTCCCCTACCCCTCCGTCCTAACGGGAATTGGGACACCCCTACCCCTACACGTGAACGCGCAAAACGGAGGGGTAGGGGTGAGGCGTAGGGCCAAGGGGTGAAATGGGATTCAGCCTTAGTCTTCTCTTCATGATGCTAGTGTGGTGGGGTTTTTTGAAAAAGAATGCTTTGGAATGGAGCAACTAAAAATCTGAATTAGTCCCCCGGGGGCAAAGCAAAAAAACCGACACGGAGCGTTGTAAAAGGTTGTCCACCAGAAATGATATCTAGGACCTTCAAGGATTAAAACCTGGGTGGACAACCTGGTCAACTAGCTGCAGGAAAGCTACGGGGTCCAAAACCCTCTTCTTGGCTCATTTTGCTGGCGAAAGTATGTAAATGCAAATATTTAGGTACTACAATGGCATAAATAGTCATACAACTATAACATTTGGCAGAGAGTATCTTGACACATAGGGGAAGGCAAAAAAAAAGATTCTGGGGTTTGTTGCAACTTGATTTTAAGATATCACCCTCAACATCCCAAAAAAACTGACAAATTCTCATGAAAATAATTATTTTTCAGCACTTTATGGAGAACATCTATACCTAACACATATAGAAAATTTCTTTAGTTCATAAGCTTCAATTTGAGTCCAAGCTAGCTTTTCTACTAGCTACTGGAAAGCTACAGACTGTCTCCAAAACCTCCATGTTAACTGGCCTCATTAGAATAGAATGGTATTTCTGGATCTCCCCAAAATGAACAGATAGAGAGAGAAGACCGTCGGCCACAGCAAGTGGGGGTTTTGAGATAGAAAGGCTAGCTTGGACTCAAATGGAAGCTTATGAATTAAAGACATTTTCTATATATGTGTTAGGTATAGATGTTCTCCATAAAGTGCTAAAAAATAATAATTTTCATGAGAATTTGTCAGACGAACAGTAGTTTTTTTGGTCTTTTTTGGGATGTTGAGGGTGATATCTTACAATCAAGTTGCAACAAACCACAGAATCTTTTTTTCTTTCCTTCCCCTATGTGTCAAGATACTCTCTGCCAAATTTTAGAGTTGTATGACTCTTTATGCCATTGTAGTACCTAAGTATTTGCATTTACATACTTTCGCCAGCAAAATGACCCAAGAGGAGGGGTTTTGGACCCCGTAGCTTTCCTGCAGCTAGTTGACCAGGTTGTCCACCCTGGTTTTAATCCTTGAAGGTCCTAGATATCATTTCTGGTGGACAACCTTTTACAACACTCCGTGTCGGTTTTCCAAAAAAATGGGACTTTGCCCCCTAGGTATAGTCCAATCAGTCTTTTTAAACATGAACGTGAACATTTACTCTCATACAAAAAACTGTGTTGTGTCATGAAGTGTGAAAATTGTGAAAGTCAGGGTCACAGGTGATGTAGTGCTGCAGCGGCTCCAGCAGAGGGCAGCAGCAGCACCTGTTGATTGTGTTGAACCAGGCTGAACTCTCAGGTGCAGGAAACAGCAGCTCCCTGGAAACAGGAGGAAAAGGACACTTCTCTGGAAATGATGGTGATAACAAACTCTATGTCCCCCCACAGAGCGAAACCTGAATCCCAAAGCGGCCTGTCTGAAGCGCCGTGAGGAGGAGAAGGTGACTGTGGCATCGGACGGGACTCCCCTCTCACTGGCCGCCGCCGCGCATCACGCCGCCACCGCCATGGGTGATGGGTCGAACCCTATGGGACAAATGTAAAATGCAGCAACATCTCCTCCCCCCCTGAATGGTCAGAAGATTTCACTTATAAACTAATCTGCTGTTGTACCTTCAAGTCAAACCAAAATCATGATTCAGAAACCAGTTCAGAAACATCAGTCATTTTATAGAAACCCTATTATTGACATGAAATTGGCAACCGCAGGCAAATTAAAACAAGCCTCCCATGAAAATAAATTCCCTAAATAAGTTCAAGGGTATCATTTTTTCACCCAAAGCAATTTGAAATGATGGATAGGTGAACTATTGTCCATCAGCTATCTGAGATCCATCAATTTGTTCTCTGTGTACGTTCCAACCATTTGGTTCCTGCAGTTGAATTACACAACACCTCTGCAGATACTATTCAACATCTCTTTCAGTTTTTGTCACAAGACCAAAATATAAATTGATCTGTTTCATTGTGCACAGGTGCACTAACAGGCCAACCTGGAAAATACTGTTTGGGAAAGCAACTCGTCTGTTTGGTGTCTAACTTTCGAGATAAAAGAGAGAGTACTGCTTCTAGGAAACGGTCCCTGGATAAATAAAAGTGAACAAAAAATAAATATGTTCATATTTGATATTGCATCCAACCTTGAGTTCAGATTGGTTGTCAATAATTTTATAACCACACATAATGGATCTTTGTAACTATAAAATGAACAAAAAAGAGATCTGCCAAAAATGGGGGTTAAAACGTACACAGACAAAAAAAGATTAGTTCACACCTTAATTCTTCATTCAGTTCCTGACAGTTAACGTCTGGCAGAACTTCCAATACTGTGGCTGGTTTAAATCAGGAGTTCATTTCTGTCTGGTCTGGGTACATTTTAACAACAGATTGGCAGTAAGTGTGATTTTAGTGTGTGTAATGTGTGACTGTGTTTGTCGCTGCTTTTACTGGAAATGTGTCTCGTTGTGTGTTCTTGGCTCTACAACTTTGCTTTCTCTCAACAGTCAAATTGTGTTTGTGTTTGTGTTTGCATGTGACTCTAGTTAAATGTGTGATAAAGCGTGTTGTCTAGTGTTCTGTTGTGTTGAAGCATCGACAGGTCCTCCATTAGAAACAAAACTACACATGTTTTAAGCTGGAGTAAAAGAAATAACCCTGCACATGTTAAAGGGATAGTTCAACATTTGGCAAATTGGCCCATTGCCATAACCCCTATAGTCATAGCAGTAGGTTCGTTACCTTTATTTGTCGGTGCAAGTTATTTTTAGAACGGCGAAGTGGAGCTGTGAGCTGCTCAGGGCTACGCTACGGAGGCTCATGGGATTTCTTGGTTTCCTCATCAAACTCATCAATTACACAATCCAATAACTCCACAACGCTCTGGTGGACAAGTTGTGAGCTGCACATTCACCACGCAACTGTCCCTGAACGCAACGTGCATCAGCAGTTTTGCATGAATTTACCTCTAAAACAGCTCCGTCTCATAGCATTGTGTTATTATCTCATAGCGTGGTGAATGTGCAGGTCACAACTTGTCCACGAAAGCATTTTGGAGTTTTGGGATTTATATTTGATGAGTTTTATGAGGAAACCAAGAAATTCCCTTAGCCTCCATACAGTAGCATAGCCCTGAGCAGCCTGCTGCTCTGCTCCGCCATTCTAAAAATAGCTAACACCGACAAATAAAGGTAACAAAGCTACTGCTATGACTATAGCGATTATGGCAATGGGCCAATTTGCCAAAATGTTGAACTATCCCTTTAACACTCTTACAGTAACTAGCAATACTAGAATACCATGGTGGCAATTTATGGTCACCTGAGGATGGATCCTAATTATTATTTGGTGGTGTTTGACCTTTTCTTCAGCGTCAGCCACCAGTCTGTAACAGATATACCAAATGTCTCAACTGGATGTAGTTTTAGATCTCCAGAAGACAAACTATTTCCAGTTTCAGCACTGGTCCAGTCATTTTTTATTCATTTATGGAGACCCATTTTTCACTAGTCGACCTTCAGTCAGTCAACATTCTCCATGTGCCAAATGCTAATTTCCTCCTTTTCTGTACTGATCTTTTTGTGTCTTCAGGTCCAAGGTGCCAGAGTTCATCAAGATGATGAGTGACCACTTCCTCTGATGTTGTTTCCATGACAACCCAGCAATTGATCAAACCCGTCGTTGCTTCAGCCTGACCAATCAGATCAGCCTTTTCTCTCCTCTCATCTGTCGTCTCTGATCCTCTTCTTCGCCTTCGTCTCCTTCTCCTGTCGAGAACATGAACTGCAGAGTCACATTAGTCGCTGTCATCACTTTGCATCTCCAGCTGAAGTGAACTGGATGCTACTTTGTGGAGACATTAAAATGGCTGCTGAAACATGGCTGCTACAAAGTGGCAGTTGGTGGGAGCTTTTCACACAAAGTGACAAAGTGACAGCAATGGACAAAAGTCTTTGGAATCACATCATCCAAGAAAATTCTTCTTGTAAAACTTGTTTTATCAGCATTCCCAGTTTTGAAGAACAAAAGGTGTAATATATATATATATAAAATATATTTACATATATATATATATATATATTACAACTGGGTGTGGGCAGTGATGAGGCTATGGGTTGGAAAGGGTTGTTCAGAATGGAACAAAACATATCACAAAGTGTTTGAGAGATTTGGTTTTCTTTTTTGTTTTGTTTTTTTTGTTGTTTTTTTCAAGAAACATTGCGCAGCTGTTGCTGAACGCAGCCTCGGCACATCTCTGACTGAATGGCAATCTAACACCACACTGTGGATGAAGCTGTGCCTGATCTCCTCTTGGATGCAAACCAGTCAGATAGATACACATGGAGACAAAAAGCAAACAAAACAGGACAAAAAAAAAAAAGAACAGGAAATTTCCAGGAAGTATCACAGATGCAGGTTGCACAATCATACATCCCCTCACAAACCACACATCCTCAAGCATAAATTAAACTGAAGAAGAGATTAGGAAGTCAAATCTGTTGTGACCCTGCTGCTTTTCAGAGAGGTTCGGATCACTCAGTGATTCCAACAAAATCTAACATAACAAATGCTTTCTGACTATCATGCCTAGAAATGAGCAGGAAACCGGGACAACGTGTTCTTCCCCTTCTAATGCATTCCCTCCTAAACATTTAGACTGTAAGAAAAACAAACAATTATGTTGTATTTTTTAAGTGTCTCATGCTAAGAGCCATGTTCACTTTCCTAGGACTGCAAAACGGTGTGAACAGACACATTTTTAGTGTGAACACAAAAACACAGAAACCTTCAACGGTCGTACCAAGTGACCTGTGTATATCTACTCGCAGGAGGAGAGTTCCAAGTGAATCAATCAATGAATCAGCCAATCAGTGAGTGACTCCAGAGGGTGTGGGGGTGTGAAGGTGAAGGCAGAAGAATCACAGAGAACGGTGGGGTGCAGGACTCAGTAATGCAGAGGTGTACTTTAAATACAGCAGAAAGGAGAATCTTCTCTTCATCTAATGTTTGTAGTGCAGATAGATAGATAGATGGACGGGCAGATGAGAGGAAAAAGGGCTGGTCTGAGTACTGAAATGAAATCTATTCCATGTTTAGCACATTCCCTGAGTCACAGTTGCTATACTTGAATCCACTGCTCCTAGGGCGTCCTAGGGCCCCAACTACAGGAGATGTGGGAGTCATGGGGGGGGGTTGAGGCAGGCCATCATCCTGAGGAGTTAGAGCTTGAGGGAGAGAAAGACCAACAGAGGATCCAGAGGTGTAAATGGTGGTGATGTTGTAGGGGAAGCAAGGGAACAATCATTAAAACTAAAGGGTGTGTGACTTAACTTCTGCAGTCAAAGCATTCCTGTGTTGGATTCACTAGATTCCCTCATGTCCTGGTTTAGTGCCTGTCCAATCATAACTCTCGACCTCTAACCCCTACTTCAGACTTCACCCCTGCCCCCAGTACCAGGCTGTGGGGGGCTTTCTGACTGACACTTTGTGTTTGGCTTCAACCATTTGCAAAATTCTGATTGGGATGAATTAGCCACCCTCAGCTAGTTTGAACAAACGTTGTTATTCTTGGTCAGGACAACTCAGAATGTCAGTGACAAATATGACTCAATGAATTAACTGAAACCATATCAGAGTCTACAGTACAATTTTACAACTTTGGTTTTGGAGCAAAGATTTTCTGAGTGATACAGGTTTGAGAGAGTCAGGATCAGGACAAGGTGGGTGAGAAAACTGGTGTCAGTCTTGAAGCCCCCTTTCACCCCACCCTTATTCAAACTCTCCTGGGTTCAGGCCTGTGTTTAATCCCCAGTGGCAGTACTGTCTTCTCTGCTGACCCTAGCCTTATTGTCCCTGAACGAGAGTCCTAGCCCTCTCCCCGGCCTCTTAACACACCCAAGCGGTCCCACAGATGCAATTTGAACATTCACACTTCTACCAATGTGCCTTTTTAGAGTTCATATCATTCGAGTTACCAGAGGAGGACATTTACCTGGTCTTTTAATAGGATGCAAGCTTAGGGAAACCTGTTCTTAGTTGTTAGGTTCTATGCAGTCAGGTTTTTTACCAGACCTGGGAATTTAAAAAAAGCTAAAAAGGAAAAAAAAGTATTTTTTGGATAAAAAACAAAACTGTATTTAATGTACTGTACGCTTATATGTAAGTAGACAGCGTGTTCTGGCTTTAAGCCAATGGGACAGACGCTTGATTTAGCAAGACGAGCCCCCGTCCCAGTCCCCCCTGTCCCCCAAAGTCCGTCATAACCCCCCAACCTCACTTTCCTTTTCCAAGCCCCATCCCTGTTTCCATGGTGAACAATGCGTCTCTTCTTGTATTATAGCTTATCAGCTTTTTATCAATATTTGATCGGCTTGATCGTAAGCCAATGTAGTCTTCAGTACAAAGTGTGTGGTTGTATGTTGTAAAACAGATTTTCTTTCTTTTCTCTCTCTCTCTCTCTTTCTCTCTCTCTCTCTCTGTTTTTTAAGAAGACTCTTTTCTCTTATTACCTTTTCTTTGTCTTTTCTGGTTTACATGTCTATTACAGAAAATGTAAAAAAAAAAACAAAGCAAAAACAAAAAAAACAATACAATTCTCTGTCCGACAGCATTGTTCTCTGTCAGTGGTCATTTTGACGCGGTTAAAATCCTACCCAATCAAAAGGAAGGCACAGAAACTGGAAAAGATTCTATTTGAATAAATCAATCTATATATAAATGTACAAAAAATATATACGATATATATGGAGGGTGCCGTTTTCTGTTATTTTTTTATTTTCTGTTGCAAAGAAGTGTTCGCTTGGGGAGGAATTATTTTCTCAAAGACTGAACTGGCAGAAGTTGGCGAGGCCCCTCAGTGTTATAAATTTTCAACTGACTTTGTTGTGTTCTTTGTTGTTGCCATGACAACATCCTCTGACTAGTACGGCACCCTGCGCAGGACAAATGGGACTGGAGTACCATCAGCTCCATTCACAGCTATCTATCCAAGGCAACAACACATAGACATTTGTAAATTGTATGCAACAAAATGGCAAACTTTACCATTATTTTGAAATTGTGTATGTAAAAGTTATATTTTTACATGTAGACTGTTGTTATTTTGTGTTTTAGAAATATGTTGTATCTTTTTTTTGTTTAAAGATGAAAAAAGTAAAATTCAGTGTGTGTTAAAAAAAAAATGTGTCACATTGAAAATGTAGTGAGGTCAAAATTTCAATCTCTTTTTTTCTTCCTTTTTTTTATTTTTATTTTTCAATTTTACATTTGTTTGTAAAATGTGGTGAACATTTTGAGGGTTTACAGGAGGAATCATAAATCATAAAAAGATATATGATATTTGTTTAATTCTCCACGCCTCATGACATTTCCATTTTTAATTGTATTGTTTTGCAGAGAAATGTGTAAATAGTCATAAAACATTCTCTGTAAGGTTTCTGTGGGGTGACGGCTTGCCAGTGAGATGCGACAATGATGATGATGATGAACTTGTTTTGAGTTTAGTGCGGTTGTATTCGTCCAGTTACAGTAACCAGGTTCCAACTTTAAGTTGCGGTCAGTGGTGCTCAGTACTGTATGTGGTTTCGGTTGCCAACCATCTGATGTGTAAGTCAAATTATTGTCTTTGTTTGCACCAAGAATCATTCCAGTCAGAGCCGACTCAAGCCATTTTTGGGAAAGTGTGAAGTATTTCTTTTGAGATAACAAAAACCCTTTCAGAAAACAAAAACAACCTTTAAACCTAAAAGGTATAACTGTAAAATGTTCTTCTTTTGTAACATCAACATGAAATATTAATCAAAATCAGAGGATACCACAACTCTCTATGTTTATGTTTATTTGCACAGTTATAAAGACAACAATAAAAGCAAATAACAAAATAAAGAAAATACATTTGCGGGTGAGGTAGAAACCCATTACGGGCTTCAATACCTAATTTGTTAAACAACCACAATCATTTGATGAGGTTCCCAGAGATCACTTGCATATTCAGTTCACTTGTCACCCCCTGGTGGCTGTGGGTCAGCTCTGGCTCTTGTGCATTTATTTCCTTCAAAATGGTTTGTAAATGTTGATTAAATGAAAGACCCTCAGCACCTGATTCAATATTAATATATGGAAAATTTTGTAAAGAATTGGAGCATTACTAATATAAAAGATCAGATCGTCAGCAAACAATCGTATAGCTATTTTCCCAAAAATATATCAGATCATGTGCAGGGCAGGTTCAGTCACTTTTTAAGTGTTTGCCATTAAAATTGAGCTTTTTGTCAAAATGAAAAGCTGCTTTGAATAGGACCTAGGTGAAACACTAGGATTGAATCTGTCAAAGTGCTAAATGTGTTTTTTAAGTAATGTTATTTTTACAATGCTTCATTTCATATTTTCTCTTTGTTGTATAATCAAGTCATCTCTCGAAAACAGTATCTTCATTTTTATGTTACCCCTAATGTTTCTATTAGCCAAACTGTCAACTTTTTTTCCCCTTTTCCCTTCATGTTGTACATATACACCTCATTTCTCTTTTTCAGTGACTGTGCCATGAGCTTTGTAATCTGTTACTCTGTACCAGTTTTACTGCAATAATGAGTTGAATTCAAAATGGCCACTCCTGTCCTTTGTTTTCTAAGGAAGTATTTTCGTATTTTCTCATCGCAGCTGACCCCATTTAAATGAACAAGTGCACATTTGTATACACCAGACATGAAAACTACACATCAGTGGCACAGCAAATCTGAAATGGGTGATTAAGGTCAATCCACGCAAAAGAATTGGGGGGAAGAAAACATTTTGTAGCAGTTGGCGTGGTGGTTAGCAATCTCAGTTGCATGCCTGTGTGGGCTTTCCAGCTTTACCCCCCAGTCCAAATACATACACTCTGTTGATTGGAGACTCCAAATTGCCTGTTGGTGTGAATATGAGGGTGTGCATTGTTCGTTTCTATAGGCCTATCTGGCCCTGCGATAGATTGGCCACCTGTATTCCTTCGTCACTGTTCCTCACCCTATGTCAGCTGGGATTGGCTCCAGCCCCCATGTCTCTGCACAGACAAGAGGTATAAACATTTCACACAAGTTGCCCGAAACATAGATATCACACAGTTTAAGTCACACCAATGTCCCCTGCCAGAAGAACTCATTGAAAACACCCTCTATTTGTATTCTCCTCTTCGTTGAATCACACATGCACGCGTCCAAGCACCTGAGGACCAGCCACCGTGCCCATGTTATAGGCAAAAGAGGGGCACTACAATGGGTATTTATTTTGACATTTATACTGTAGCCTAGTTTTCCAGTTTCAAATTTCATGTATCTGTACACATTATTCGCAGGTCTTACTTTTAGGAAAATAATCTAAATTTGCTTTTTAAGGCCATGCTCTTTAAACCACACCCATATTAGATAGTGAGATATGGTGAGTAAAAGTTCATAAAATTGTAAAGATCATAAGTGATTTAAAATTGGTAAAGGGCCTTTGATCTTACAGTTCAGCTTGAGACAGATTCTTAAAGTTCCTCAGTATTTCTACTTCACAAATCAGTATTTGAACTTTATTAAATCATTTGCACTCATTAATTCAATAAAGTTGTGATCAACAGCATAATATGATCATACATCCCCTCTTACAGAGTCACATCAGAAGATATGATTGTGTCTTTGTGCATCCAGGATGTGTTTAGCTTAGTTTAGCTTAGCTTAGTGCTAAGGGAAACAGCTAGCATTAGATATGAGATGTTCCAACAGGTCTAAAACTTCAGAGTAGAAATCCACTAACCACATTATGACGGCAGGATTTTTAAGATGTCATTGCTTCAACCATTCAGTGCCAACAACAGCTAAAACCACACAGCCCCAGTTTCTACATGTGTAATTCTATTCATGTTCAATAAAAAAAAATACAACATATAAATCAGACGGTTCTCCATTTGATGCTGATTTCCTGGAACATAATTCTTCCATTGTGTCTGGGTGGTGGATCCATCCACAACAAATACAACCAAAACTATGAGCATGGACACTGCCAAGCCTGTGTGACAGCTAAGGACTTATTAAAAATGTGTCTGAACTGGCTGTTTGGAGGGTTATTATCAAATACATGGATACAATACGGGGACTACATGCTTCTTGGTCCACAGAACTTCAACAGTCTGGGTCTAACCCTTACTCTGATGTACCCCCTCTCAAATTCTCACCATGGAAACCTGCATTGTCATGGTAATTATAACCAACATGTCTAAACATAAATGATGATTCGGGGCATTGGTTTCAAATCTCCTTGCACTTGCAGCTTCTTAAGTGCAGCACTCGGGATGTAAGTGGTGGAGTGAAGGCACCTGGACCTGAAATGTTCACCTCTCTCTGAAAGGCTCAGACCTGAAGAAGAATGTGAAACATCTTAAAGGAACCAAAAAGAAATCCAGCTGCCTTTGCTTTAGCACTTAAACACAACCTACAGTACAGTATGGGCTTGTTTGTCACTGGGCAGCCTGAACAGCTTGTCTATATCATCCTTGCCAGTTGCCTGAGGATGACGTGTCTCCACTCTTAATCCAGCCTAATGAACTCTGCTCAGAGATGACTCCGATGGGAACAGCAGATTACAGTGACATTGCATAGATCTAAGCGTGCGGAGATCCTTCTCTTCAGTTTGAACAGCAGATTACTTAACACACCAAAATGTACATGGGTACCATGGATGATATCACTGAAACACTTTATAAAAGATAGTTTCTGGCAACAATATGAACAAGCACAACTTCACTCATCTCCCTCTTCAGTCAGTTATTATGTGAAGGTAAAAACATAAAAAAAAACATAAACCTGCATCCATGCCCAGTATTTGTTGAAGCTTCTTTTGTCTAGTGTTCATTTGCCGTGGGGTAGAGGCTTAGTGCACCCTTGTACAAAGGCAAGGTTTCAGCTAACCCTAACTGAAAAAAGTTTGCATTACTGTAGTATTCAAATGTGACCCATTAAAAGGTTGTTTAAAACATATTCAAATATAGTAAAATAACATTAGTCTTATTTTACTATATTTGAATATGTTTTATTTCAACGTGTTGTTGAAGACAAGCCTGTGAGGTTTCCTGTGTCATAGCTAGAGGGCGTCCCATCCCAGCTGCATCAGATGACAATACAAATATCAGAAAACAATTTAATTTAATAAACAAAACCAAACAAAAACACTACACTTACACTTTTATCAATCCAGTGTGTGGCTGAGTGCCTCGAGTCTTTATTTCTATGTATTTTTCAGTGTTTTTATTTGCATCCCTTTTTATCGATAATTTCTGGTGTTATATTCCTTTACCCTGTTCTATTATATTACTCTTCTTATGGTTGCTGTTATTGTTGATGATGTTATTATTACATTCTGGTTTTACTCCAGAACAGTTGAGATGTCAGAAGAAAGGTCCTTTGTAATTTCTGTGCTGAGGGTTTTCTTCTTCCTAGTACCAGCCCAACAGTTGACCATTCTTTGCCTGTTGGTCATCTTGTAGTGATTCAATGACATTCATGTTCATGACAGTTCTGTAGCAATAAATGTGCCATTTTTATAACGCAGTGCTGTGAATGCCTCTTTCTTTTTCATCTTAGAGATAGTTCAACATTTTGGCAAATTGTCCCATTACCATAATCCCTATAGTCATAGCAGTAGGTTCGTTACCTTTATTTGTCGGTGCAAGCTGTTTTTAGAACGGCGTGCTATGGAGGCTAAAGGAATTTCTTGGTTTCCCTCATCAAATTCATCAAATACAAAATCCCCAAACTCCAAAACACTTTCGTGGACAAGTTGTGACCTGCACATTCACCACGCTATGAGATAATAACGGAACGTTACAAAACTGAGCCATTTTCGAGGTAAATACAGGGTAAATACAGAGACTGCTTGCTGAAAAACTGTCCCTTAATGCAACACGCATCAGCGGTTTTGCATGAATTTACCTCTAAAACAGCTCCGTCTCATAACGTTCCGCTTCACCAACCACTGAGACACAGGTGGTGTCTGACTGGGAACCAATGTGACCATTGGAGAAGCTCAGAGTACTGTACGGTAAGACAGATATTTGAGGCGACAAACTTATGACCTCTGCTCTCTTAGGTCGTCTGTGATCCAGGAAATAAGGGAAGGACACTCCTTCCCTACACTCACACTTCTACAGATGGAAGCGAATCCTTCCTTTGTCTCCTGGATCACAGATTACCTGACAGAAAGGCCACAAGCTGTGTCCCAATTCAGGGGCTGCACCCTTTGGAGGCTGCATTTGAAGGCCACTTACGTCACAGCGCTGCGCGAAGGCTGTACCAATTCAATTTAATTTGAAGGCTCCTCCAAATGCAGCCGACAAATGCAGCCTTCCTTTGCCTGTTCTAGGAGGACGCACCGCATCTATCCTTTGTGGCCTCCCGTATCCCAAGATTCTTTGCACGCTGTTGTTGTTATTAGCAACGTAGCATGCTATCAAACGTTAGTGGCTCTCTGCCGTATCCCCGCTCTGCGGCAGGCTTGGAGGTGCGATTGCCCGCTGAGCCGGGTTCCGCTGGCCACACAGGTAAGGAGCAGAGGACCGGAAGAGCTGTTGCAAGCGCCACTTGTTGTTTCATGTTGTTTCAATTCAGACGCAATCAGGAAACCGTCTCATTTCCAGACGGTTGATGCAACCTCCAGAGGAGCCTCCAAAGCCGTTGCCTCCGGAGGCCGCGTAGGCTGGGTCCTCCGAAGGCTGCAGCTGCTGAATTCTCCTGAATTCTCTCTAACCTATGAATAATTGCGGTTTGGGCATCAAGATGGTGGGGACTAGTCCCCCAACACAGACATTCACTACAGAAAGGGGCAGAGCCACATCGTTTTGTTGTGGAAACTCAGATCTCTTGACATCTGCAGTAAGATGCTGTAGATGTTTTAGGACACAAGAAGAAGGGGCAAATAAGTTAGGAAAGCTGCAGCCAGGTTTGACACATTGAGGAAGGTGGTGAAGAGGACATTCTGAATCCTGATCTGATCATCCACTTCATAACACCTTGAGGAACACCTTCATACCTACAGCCATCAGGCTTTTGAATTCTGCTAATGGTAGACCAGCTGACAGACAAATGGATTTCCCTTTGAGGATTAATCAACAGTCAGTGAGTCAGTCAACAGCAGGGAACAGGGAAGTAAAGGCTGGCTGTCTACAGTAGACCCAGGCCATGCGGCCGGCGCAGGCCCAGTCCTGTGTGAGCAGAGTCCAGCAGCGTAGCAAGCTGCTGCACACCACTGTACTTCCATTGTGTGTCCAGGAAACACAGCTGAGGTACGGAGACCTGAGGCTGCACCACCACCCGCTCCCTAGGGGCACCCTGCTGCTGTCCTGCCCCCAATCCAAATCCATTCAAGGCTACCGCAGTCAAGTTTTCACTGTTGAAAATTCCCAAACAAAATGTGATACGTCAAGATGTAGTAATCAAGTTATTACACCATTTAGTTTCAAGGGTGCTGTTCTAATAAGAATCATTTCACTTAGAGCCACTAATCCTGTTTTTATATGTTGTTCCAGATTTTCTCTCTTTAGCTGTGTCTCAGTTCAGTGGCTGAGTTGACAACACACAAGAACATGAGGTGTTTTCTTTATATCATTTATCCATTAAAGGAATAGTTCACCAGTTGAAATTTCACTCATTATCTACTCACCCTCATGTGGACTAAGGGCTGGGAGAACTTTCAGAGTCCTCTGTGGCTTCTCTGAGTTACGGGGGGGGGGGTCTCGGTGTAGCAGTGCATGTCCATGTAACGGTTGCAAATGGATACCAAATGTCTTTGCAACAAAAAGACACACCAAAAAACATCCAAATACCTCCATGCTGCTGGTATGTAATGTCCGTCTTGTAGTGAAACAGAGTGTTAAACAGAACAAAGATTTTTTTTAACACATCTTTTTCAAACATCATAGTTGTATTTTGAATACCAGCCCCCAGTTGTTTGTTTTAGTTTTCAACAGGTCTCTGATGCGTCTCCTGAGGAATCTCAGCCCATTCCTCTTTGGGAAATCTCTCCAGCTCCTCCAGATTTGATGGCCCTCTGGCATGGACCTTGATCTTCAGTCCACCACGCAGATTTCCAATGGGATTCAAGTCAGAGCTTTGTCCAGGACAGTCAATAACATTCACTTTGGTCCTCTGTCTGGAGGTAGTTCTTTACTAGAAGCGACCTATGTTTTTGTTTGTTGTTGTGTTGGAAGACATAGCAACAACCCAGACCCAGTTTTGGTTTGCTTTCAAAAATCTCCATTTATTCTTCTTTCCTCATGATTCCTTCCATCTTGACGAGACTCCAGTTCCAGACGCACTGATTGAAGCATCATCACAGCAACACTCCCACCTCAGAGACGGTGTTCTTTGGGTTATTTGCCTTTACAACAAATAATCCAATCTATGTAATCTAATTTATGCTTTTTTTCTTTTACTTGAAAGGCACTTTTCATACAGACCATACAAAGTGTAAAACAGGTCTTGAGTCCCAACACTATATACCTCAGGGCAATATATTGCCCTACGGTCTATGTACAGTACTATTGTAATAAGATACTTCACTGTGGGTTTTTGTTCTAAATCTATCATAAAAAGGCCACTACCAAAGGACCTGAGGGCTCTTGAAGGCTCAGGGAATAAAAGCAAATCTAATAAATAGGATCATCAAGTTAAAGTATCAAATCAAAATCAATTCCAGCAAATACCCGGTATCCGACTTTAAAATTGGTGTAATATGTGCTCTCTCTGTGGTCTTAGTCAATACATATCCTGCTGAGATTTGAAACAATTATTTTTAAGATGTATTCCTCTGAGGGAGACCAGAAAGCCTCTGAGTAGTTAGTCCAGGAGAAAAGAATGTAGTAAATGCTACCTGGCAACATTCCTCAGATGATAAAAATGTTTTCTTAGTTTTATTACTAACTGACGCAGAACCTGTTGAAAATGTGATCACGTTGACTGCAACAGATCTGAGAACACAACACCACTGTAAATCCAGGAAAAGCTTTAGAAACAGTAACAAATGCCAGATTTAACAAATATGCACTAAATTAACAAAATATCGACATTACGCAATTCTGGTTTTGGTATGAAGTTGATGTGTTGTTGTAGGACATTCCGAACACCTGAGGCTATCTGTGCAGTAATGATGATCGGTGCTGAGCTGTGGGAGAGAGGAGGTGGCTACAGCTGCAAAGGCCAGAGTGTGTTTGTTTTCATGATTCTATCTATCACATTTCTTACCCAAATTCGACACTGCGCTCATTGTGATGTGGGACTCAAAACTGAGATAAGAGTCCAAAATGATGTCCAGCTTCTTCAATTGTTGACAGGGATCTAAAGCCAGTGCTCACAATTTTTACCTTGAGTCTCTTTCTGAGCCTCAGCATCAGTGACCAGAACCATAGTTGCCCTCAGTGAGTTGAAGATTCTCAAATATATTATTAAATAAAGGGCATGGACTGGCCCTGGCCCATCAGGAGACCCAGTAAAGTGTGTCAGAATCCAATAATTGTAACAATTATTGCTGTGTAAAGGCCTTGTTACAACCAAAAATGTAATAACGGCCAATAACGTAATAACTGCCAATAACGTAATAATTTTGGCCATTTCAAATGTAATAAAGCCAATAGTGTAATAATGTGCCAATAATGTAATAAAACTTTTGAGCCAATAACGTAATAACTTTTTGCCGATAATGTAATAAGGCCATTATTGTGTGGTAAAAAAAAAAACCTTTCAAAATGTAATAACTGGTGCCGATAATGTAACGTCTTATCACATTATAAACTTTATTACATTTGAAATAACGGACTAATAAACTAAATAACGGACTAAATAAAATTGCCTGCCTTGCCTTATTTTGTTGGTGAAATGCCACAAGACAAGTTTTACTCACTGAAATAATGGTGATAATTTCAAGATTATTGTCATTATTGTCATAGAAAGTGGGTTATTATATACTGTAGTCATGGGAATAATTAAAAGACCACTTTCACAAGTGTTTCTTAAAAGCATACATGTATTACAGTCATTCTTTTCTTTTCTTTTTTAAATATCAACACAAACAAACACAAACTCCTTCTACTTAATGAGATACTGATGAGGTCATCACCTGAACCACATCTGGTTTTATAGGAAGATTATAAAAACCACTGCTGGGATTAAACATTGACATTATCCCACAAAAACTGATTTATAAACTCTTTCTGAGTTCAAATATTCTTGCTGTGTTCTTTAGGAATAAATATGAACATGTTTTCTTAGCATTATTATTATTATTATTCAAGGTCTGAAAAGACTTGATATTTCTGTTATTTAGACTAGTTTAATCATTAGCCAATAAAAGCTCTAAAAACCGACAAAATGTTGTCGGTAGTTGATAGAATAAAACAAAAATAATAATAATTCAATCGGACTCAAACATACCTATAAATAGTAAAACTGGAGACACTGTTCATTTTGGGAGTGGTCTCCCAATTTTTTCCATGACTGTAACAGAATGGGGAAATGGACTAATGACATTTTTCCTATAGTATCTGGGTGAATCAGTGACACCTCCTGGCAGACGAAGGCCTTTGTAATTCAAGTGAATGTGGGTAAGAATTTAATATTGACAGGTGTCTTAGCCAGTCATATTTTGCTAACTTATGGGTGAAATTCTTTCCCAGCGTCTACCACAAATTCACAAATACTTGGTGGAAAAATGATTTGCAAAAATCAGTGAGCAAGGAGGAAAAAGACCAAATGGAAAAAGTAGAGAGGACAACCAAAAGAAATGATGGAAATTAGTGAAGAAGACCGTGTGGCAGCCGGATTCATTCAAACCCAGTTTTCCAGATGACCTTTTCAGGAAACGGGGTTCAGTACGGCAACTACAACTCACATTAGCTGCTCCCCGATATCACTTCCGCTTCAACCCCTTGTAAAAGTGTTTTGCTGCTTTCAAATTGGTTTTGTCATTTGTAAAAGTGTTTTGTGTCTTGTTAATTTGTTTTCTGAAATGTCAATGTGACTGAAGCTTTGTCAACGTGTTTCACATGTCTCGGTTTGCACCTCCCGGCCACCGTAGGTTCAGTCATTTCAGCTGCTGAACTAGAGCAGTTCAGTCCACTCCAAGACACCAGCTGCCACACTGTCTGTCTGAAGACTTTTGGAGACACACACACACACACACACAGTAGCAGTGAGAGAAACCTTTGCATACAACGAGGAAGTGACACAAAAATTTACCCCCTTGCAATTTTTCATCTTCTGACTGTTCAGCTTCTGGGATGCTCTCCTCCAGACCAGGACATCCTGACAGACCGTAAGATGAATGAATCTACTACTCCTGGGTCTGTTCACGTCTGTCAATCCCGTGTCTCAGAGGGCCGTCTTGCAAAAACTTTCTGTGAGCAAAATTTGATCAGATCATAATATATTTGGTGGGAGACATTTTTGAGAATAGATGAATAGAAACTCTACTGTACATGTTTGCTTCTCCTGCCATGAGGAAGCTGAATGTCTTGGTTGACTGCTTCATGGGCACAAGTTGCTGCTTGTTAACTGTGCTGGGATCATTGTGAGCATTGTAAGTGATTCTGACATTGGGCTTTGTCTATTGTTTTATTGATTTGTCAGATTGCTTGTTGCCATGTATGATCCCATGGTCCTATAAAGGCCCAGAGTCTGGGGCCACGGGTCACCACTGCGATCCACATGCTGTGCATGTTTATGTTGAGGGAAGAGAAGAAAAGAAAGACAGAAAGAAATCTCCACTGACTAATGCTAAATGCTGAAAAAATTTGTCAGCTAAACAAGATTCTGACTGGAGATGTTAATCCAACCATAAAATATCAAATCAAATTGTCTACCAAAGGCTGCCTTTATTCAAGTAGTAGGAGTATTTTGGCAGCATAGAAAAAACCTGCTAGTTTATGCTAAACTAAGTTAGCCTAGCTATACCATGCAGACAAGACAAGAGTATAGGCTAAAGTATCTTCTTTCAGAATCTCATGGCTCATCATGTTCACCCCATGTCTGTGCAGGTTTTCTGTGACTACTCCCATTTCCCGTGAAATGAAGACTCAGAATTTCCCTACTGAATGTCTGTGACCGTGACTTCATTGTCATGAACATGAGTGTTGGCTGTGTGTGACCCACAACGGGATACGCACGCACTAAAGAAGGTAAATAATTTCAGTTTCAGTCCAGGCCTTAAGATCTGTGTTTAGATGGATGATTGTTAGTCAGACGTAACCAGTGCTTTGTAAAAGCTGCTGTGGAAATGGGGATTTTCCACACATGTTTTTCATATTGTCTCAACTTCGTAGGAGCTTTTATTGTGGCTCCGGTGATTTTTGTTGAATTGGGAGAATAAATAAAGTCCCTGCTTGACACTAATCCCATGTGTTTCCAGCATGCTGCAGCAAGCCTGAACAGGTCGCACACCATGTCATTGTCAGGAAATGGTTGTTCAGGAGACAGGGTTGAATCCGGAGCTCTGCAGTGACTCTTCATATGAACATTTTTGCCTTTTGCTGAAGGGACAGTTTAGATATGAGTCAGGAAAGTCCTTACTCTTTTTCTTTCTTTCTTTTTTTGAACAAATGTCTTTGTTTTTCAACAGAGACACAGAATTTACCATCATGTCAGTTACAGAAATAGATCAAATCAAATCAAATATTGCCATCCATCTATCCTTAACAGGCAAGCTCAACAGCTGACTGCCCCCTATACACCCTCATACAGTAACACATAGAGGAGCCCCTCACTTATCACCCATTACTGTAGTCACAGTCACATCAGCATCCTATACAGTAGCAGTGATACATCAAGCAGACTAAAAAGTCCAAGGGTCCTTCCTCACCTTTACTTGAAAGATACCACTCAGTTCCTGTGAGATTGTACCTCAAAATCTTTTTATCAATTTACCAATTACATTGCCAAGAGGAGGGTAAAGACAGACAAGGGGGAGAGACAGAAGACAACACAATCAGACTAATACAATAGTAGTTGGGGTGAAAAGTGTGGTTAGAGGGCAGAGGGGGCTGATGGGAAGGGAGGATGGGTAGATGAGGAGGGATTAGGAGGAGAGGATGGAGGGAGAAGTGGTGAGGTCACATGTGCACATCAACCTGTTCATTCCTTCAACAGAGGTGACATCTGGCTCATTAGAATGCCTCCCTGACATAAGAATAATTATCAGGGAGTTTTATTAATAAATATGAGAATGACCCTTTAACTAAGTATTGTCTACTTTAACATGGTTTTGGTTCATTAGGTTTCATTTTGAGAGCAAACTTTTTGATTTGTACAAAGCCACAACACTATGTATTTGTTTTCCCAAAGGAAAAGCAACATAAATCACTGAAGGGTGGAGGTCTGAGCTTGTCTCCTCCATTAACAATGTCCAGGTCTTTTCTCCTACACTGCTGAAACTTTAACAACCTGCTCAGTTTGCGGTGCATTTTTTCACCATGCTGCTGGCAGAGTTACAAGGTTTTCTGTCACAAGTCATCAGGTGTGGCTGCTGGATGTTTTCCAGCATGTTGAACTGACGTCATCACGGATTTTGTAGCCTTTTTCTCTGGGTTTCTTTGTTTCGTCCACATGGGTGTCTCCAACTACATGATTTTAATTCTCAGGAATAACATTTCTGTTGAAAGTACCTGTCATAAACTTTTCCTTTTGCATGCAAATCATTGTCATTGGATGTGTGTGAAAATCCCATATTGTATTCATAGTAACACAGCAGTAGCACAATAATCTCTAGTAAAGGGACAGTTCAGCTTATTCAGTAGTGGTTATAACACTAAGAGAAAATAGTGGAATTAAACGTCTCTTCTGTGATACTGTGACCTCACCTGTACATTAGAACAAACCCAGAACAAATCATATCTTTGGGTCTGCTGGTTTATTGACACACTCCCCTCATGATAGCATTTGTGTCCTCGTGTACGGCTGGATGTGATGTTCTGCCGTCTTCAAGTGGGTCTCCATGTTGGTTTTAGGATCAGGCCTTTTGTGTGTATGTCATCATTCCTGAAAAATCTGTTTTCATCTGAGCCACCTGGTTAAATAAAGGCTGAGGACAGAAAATCCCTCCAGAGGGGTCAGTTTCAGTTTGAAAGGTTTTATCCGACCCGTTTTATCCGGTTTTATCAGACCACAGGTCAGACCACAGGTCCACCACAGGTCAGACCACAGCTATCACATGGATTATTACAATTTGCACATACTTTTGTGGCCTGCAGAAGATGAATTTTACTAACATTAACATCCTTTCCTCCTAATCAATTCACTTATTTAACATATAGATGAAAGACTAATGACATCATGAGCTTCAGTTAAAGGGATAGTTCAACATTTTGGCAAATTGGCCCATTGCCATAATCCCTATAGTCATAGCAGTACACTGCGAAAACTCAAAATCTTTCCAAGAATATTTGTCTTATTTCTAGTCAAAATGTCTTATTTCTAGTCAAAACTAATCTCATCGAGTGAAAATTATCTGTTAAGTTAATTTTTAGGTGTTAATTTTTTGCAGTGTAGGTTCGTTACCTTTAATTGTCGGTGCAAGCTATTTTTAGAACGGCAGAGCAGAGCCGTGAGCTGCTCAGAGCTACGCTACGGAGGCTCATGGGATTTCTTGGTTTCCCTCATCAAACTCATCAAATACAAAATCCCAAAACTCTGGTGGACAAGTTGTGACCTGCACATTCACCACGCTATGAGATAATATTGGAATATTACGAAAGAAGTTTGACTAGAACAGCTTTGTTAAAAAAATTTTTTTTACAGTCACACTGGTGATTCAGCAACAAAGTAGAACATGGAAATAAAGGTTTTAGTGATGTAGGCAAAAAATAAACAAATAAATAAATAAATACTTATAGGTAAAAGTTAAATCAAATAAAATCATTCTAAGAATAATGCTGACTCGTGGTTCAGCTAGAAACACATCGCCTCAGATGGCTTATGTAAGTTATTGCAACAGTATGAGTTATCAGTGTGTGAGCAAAGGTTGTCTGACTGAGACACTCCCATCTGCAGCATGTTGCTCTGAACTGCAGTCACACCCTGAATTACAATAACATGTAGTTCAGCTGTTTGTTAGGTGAATCACAAGCCTGGAACACAAAGATGTGCGAGATGAAGACTTTAACTACCTGTTAGTTGGTTTCATCATATCACACTGCTATTCCTGAAGCTACGTCATGTTTTCTCTGAGTCAGACATTCAAACCCAAGACTGGGCAAGGCTGGAAATACTCCAGATGTCTTGTGCATCATTTCACACACTCCAAACCCAGGTTATCACACTCCATTCTTAACAGGATTTTACCCCAAATCCCACCTTGGCTAAACATTCACCTTCTGTGTAATGCTGTGACTTCACAAATGCAAAAGACAATGAAAATGATGCTGCTCTATTACTTTGTCACAATACGTTTCTCATTGAAGGACACATGCTTGGGTTACTGCCATAGGCCTGATAGTGTAATAGACATCACACCTTGGAGTTTACATGTGGGTTTCATGCATAGAAGACATAAATGCAATATTAGTGAATACATCTCTTAAAGTTATTCCAGTAGTGCATTACCTCAGTAGAAAAGTTCTATGCCATTAAAAAAAGAACATGAGAAAGTAAACTCAGTGTGCACAAAGACACACCTCCAACTCCGAATGCTTTATCTCTCCTTTTAATCAGATAAGAGCACATAAAATGTGCACCTTCACCTGAATGGTAAACAATAATAAATGTATAGATGTTCATGGCAGAAGTGTTCTTTTACTTTACCTTGATTTGTTGCCAGGTTCTCTTTTTTTCCAGTCATTTTTTTCTGTATGAATATCAGTTAATGATGATTAATGTGATAATATGATCATTATTATCAGGCTGCATAATGCACTTATCTGCAGCACTTACCCACGCAACAGATTAAGCCAGGATACTACTGTAGGTGAAGCCAGGATTTTTCAGTTATCCTGGATTTCTTGTATTCTGCTTTTGTGCAACAGCCCCCAGAATGTGTAATGTTGGGCCACAGTGTATTGTGTAGCCTATTTTGTAAACATTAGTACAACTGCAGCAGTCTAGCTCTGCACTGTGCTTGGAGCTACAGGGTCCCCTCATCAGAAAACAGCAGCTTTCACTGTATAACACCCACAGTCACATTATGCATAATCAGTCTGTGGTTGACCTGGCTACATACAGTACTGTATGGACACTTTCCTCTGCTTCGTTTATTATGAAACTCAACTTACATGTCACTTTGCATATTCAGAAACAAAAATCAACTTAGAAATGATCCTGCATTTAGATAGATTACACCAATCACTGATGTAACATTTATCACTTACACATGCTCACACATTCCTGTATGTTTATGATGAATATGTATTCTAAAATCAGCCAGTACTTTAGCTACTTTGTTTAATTTGATGATCATATTTTGTTTACATCAGGTACATTTGAATGCATGGTTTGTGCTGGTAATGCTGCTATTACTTACATATATATTTATATAAGTAATAGCAATAGCAGCATTATATATATAATATACAGGTTGAGCTGGACTTGATCCTACATCACGATCATCAATAATCAATTCTAGACTAATGAATGAAATGAAGTGCCTTATGGTTGCCTGGCCCTGTTTGTCCACAGGCATATAAACAGTTGTGTGAAATTTTGTCATGATTGCTGTTTTAAGTTATTTGAGTCACTGTGACCTTTGACCCTTGATATCATATCAGTTCATCTTTGAATCGGATATTTACATTAAATTTGAGTTGTGTCAAGGTGTAACTGAGATACTGCAGCTGAGAACCGGATGTAAGTTCAGATGGATAAAGTTTAAACATCTGTCTAACATACAGGCAGCCTACAGATACTCACTTTTATACCGATATAAATCAAAGTAGTAAAAAGATTTTTTAATTTTTCTGAGGAAGAATCCACTGAAATCTGTCTGACTGAAGTTTACACCTTTACAGACTTCAGTCTTGATGACTGTATGTCTATAGAAACTACAACACAACACTACATCTGTACAGCTTCTGTCTACTGCTCACCTGAGTATGTGTGTCCACTAATGTGAATGACAAAGTGCCGTACGCTGCACTTTATCCCACCAAACTGATGTTTAGTCAAATATATTCATTCACAAGGACATAGTAAGTGCACTTTCAGTATGTGTCTACAATTATGTGAATGTGTGTATGCATGCGGGTGGGTCCATGGTATAACCTGCTGATGGGTGTGTTCTCTGCTCCAGCCCAGAGGAATGTGAGGAGTGGTTGCCTGTCTTGCCAAGCACTAAGCCTGTCAGTGTTGAGTGTGGCAACCAGCATGTGTTTAACCAACACAACTCTGGTGTCTACAGGTGACCCAGTGTCAGCCAATCAAAGTCCAGATACATGTGTTGAGATATCACAGTGGACAGCCACCTTTCGCTGACAAACACCACATCTGTCTGTGTCTCAGCTTCACTGACAGCGCAGAGAGACTGTTGTTTCCATGGAAACATGCCCACTGTGTTTGAGGTTTGGTTACGTTTAGGCTTTAAAGACTTCTTCTGGTTTAGGAAAAGGTGGTGCTGTGGGTTAATGACCTTAACTGTCATGGTAACACATAGATAGATAGGATATTGTGAATGCAAAGTATGTAAATGTATTTATTTATTTATCTATGGAGTTATAAGAAAGTATCACTTCAAAAGCATAGCCTACTTAGGCCTACAGTAGGCTACAGGGGTCAGAGTGAAACACTTTAATCCTTGCTTTATTGTCTTAATGGATTTTTTTATTATTAGCATTTTGTTTTATTTTACAAGCAATTATACTCTCATCCCCAAATTTACTTATTTATAGATAGAGAGATAGATAGATAGACAGACAGACAGACAGACAGACAGACTGACAGACAGATAGATAGATAGATAGACAGACAGACAGACAGACAGACAGACAGACAGACAGACAGACAGAGAGACAGACAGACAGACACAGACAGACAGAGAGACAGACAGACAGACAGATAGATAGATAGATAGATAGATAGATAGATAGATAGATAGATAGATAGATAGATAGATAGATAGATAGATAGATAGATAGATAGATAGATAGACAGATAGACAGATAGACAGACAGACAGACAGACAGACAGACAGACAGACAGACAGACAGACAGACAGATGATTCAGCATCTTGTATTGTCGTGAGGGAGGAGAACAATATCTATAATTCCCTCTGGGCGGCTCACATTCTTGCAATAGTTAGAATAGTTGCATTTTGGTGGGACTGGTGCTCTACATCTCCAAAAATGGTGCTGGAGAGGGAGTGAGGGGGGAGGAGAGGAGGTGGCGGAGTGGAGGGGGTCACATGCTCATAAAACTTTGTCAGAGGCTTTCTCCATTGGCTTATATCAAGTGGATTTTTTTTTTCCCCTCACCCTTTCTCCTCAGGTAAAGTAGTTCTGCGTGCGTCAGCGACGTCGTGCGCGCCTTCATTACGCATGCGGCTCCGGTGTGCGCGGCAGGTGTGTAGCCGTCGGCCCACCCACAAGACAAGTTCCTACTAGGCGGTCGGAGAGCAGCAGCCTGTCAGTCGACAGCAGAGCGCTACAGGTGGAACGTTCTCAGGTAAGTGGCTCAGGTTTGACGGGACCTGGTTCGGTCCTCGTGTGTGCCCGCGCCGCGCGCTGCCGCTGCCGCTGCCTGGCTGAGGCCAACACCACTCTACTGTCGGAGAGTGGCTTTAGTTGACGGCTTGTTTGATCTTGTGCCATTGTTGGCCACTTGTGTGCTGGTCTGGAAATGATGCCGTGTCCTCTTATTGTCATTTAGTTGGTCTGACTGTAACATGTAACAACAATAAGTAGATGTGCTGTGTTGAGTGAGTCTCGCGGCTCTGTGATCAGCAGCACAGCTTATCTTTGTTTCATCTGGGCGGAGGTTGTCGTGTCCCTGGCTTCACACGGTTAGCCATGCTGTCAGGTATTAATTAACCACACCAGTAATAATAACACACCACTTCACTTTCTATTTAACTCATGACCAAGTAACACGTTATGGAGCTCAAACTAGACAATGTCAGTAAGGGTTGCACATGCCTTCCATCTCTGACAAATGGAAGAAAAGAAAGAAACAGAAAAAACGGAGAGATAAATAAATAATCCATGTAATAAATACATAACTTTTGCTTTAGACTGAAGTAACAAAATGATGGGCCACTAACATAATGCTTTGGGAGATAGTTTTCTATGAAATGTGTTATAGTACTTGTGTTCTTGCACTCAAATAAAATGTGAAACTCAGCACCAGACAGTTATCATCAAACCTCTGACTTGTATCTAGGCCTTTATACTCTACCTTCCAGTGACTTCTGCTATTCTGCTGTTATTCACTCTAACATTGCAGACGACCTGTCTAAACTTTGAATTGGACAAGATACTGTAGCTACTTTTCTCATTTAAACTTGTCACATGACATCATAGCTCACTTTTCTATGTTTGCAGGGACTGATCAGACCACAGTGTTTGTACTGGGCCTTTAATCCTACCTGGGCCATTGTTCAGTGTTGCTAAAAGGTTACATCTCTGGTGATGTTATACACCATATGTGTGTGTGAATCAGTGTGATGCTAAAGATTGAAGCAGGTCTGGATGATGTTGGATCTGGAGTGTTAGTCTCTGTGATTAGTTTTATCCTGGCTGTGGAGGTAGCATGGTATCTAAGTCGTTATACAGTATATAGCCTATAGATATTTATATATAGGTTGAGTAGAATATGTTGGTGCTGTGTTAAAAGTCCCTTCCATCTGTGATATCAGTGGAAATGTTCTCATTTCAGTTGCTGAGTTGACAAAGTGCTGGATGATAAGCAGCTTTTAACACAATGCCAGCGTTGCGTTGTGGTGTTACCAGGACAACCAAAGTGAGATGAAAGCAGTCAGATAGACCTGTGCAGGTGTGTGTGTGTGTGTACAGCAGTGTGTTGCATTGAGATCACACAGGAGCATGTCATGCATGTGTGCGTGTTTTCCCAGGCAGGCTGAGGAATGCTGCAGGACCGACTCCATCATCTCACTCTGTTTTATCTCTCTGTCCATCACACCTTGATCTCACTCTCTCACTTTCTCCTTCTCTTTTCACTTTCATTGTCTCTTTTTCTCTCCTGTCTCTCCTCTCCTCCCTCCTTGTGCTTTTTCTCTCTGTAATAGTGATCCAGGCAGGTCCCAGCAAGGAATTAAAATTCACTTCTTTTCATGTTCACTCTTCCTTTAATCTGTTTCAGTTTGTGTTTTATTCAATTATATGATCTGTTTTACATTTGACCACACTCCCTCCTTATAATGTGCTGAATGAGTTTTTGTCTGACAGTACTACCCCCCCCCCACCCCTAGCACCACCACCACCCCTCTTAATGTGTTTTAATGGGACTGCATTCTTTCCCTTGACTCCAGTCCAGACACTTAACCAACCAGACCAACAGGAAAATAGAAAGGTGCTTTCAGAGTTTAGCCTGGCACACACCCACTGCACTCTGTCCCACCTCATGTCCCTCACTCACAGAGATGGAGACAGTGTGTCTCTTTCTACAGATCATGAAGGTAAAAAAAAAATCAATATTTTTCAGGATTATTTTTTTTCCACATCATATGAGGCTAACTGCGCAGCAGCAGGGAACATGCTTCCACCTGTCAGTCACAGGTCTGAGTTCTTTTCTCTTTTCCTTGGACTGAGCCTCTTATCCCCTTTACAAGCAAACTGATAGTGTGACCAAGCCTTTAAGCAACACCCTTGCTACATGTCTTTGTTGTGGTAAAATGTCCAGAAATGGAGTTACATAACTTTGGCCAAGTGAAGACAGTTGGACTGTATGTTGTAATGAGGTTCAGGCGTGAAGAGTGGTTTTTAGTTGAAAAAGTGGCTTAGTTGAGTAAAAGCAAAGCCAGTGTTTTACAGACAGCCGTGCTTGAGAGATGTGTTCTCTCAATGAGGGACTGCTTTTCTAAATGTCCATCTATCCGTCTTTCTTCAGCAGCATCGGGGACTGTCTCCCACGCAGCGGATGTGACGGTTGAGGGCTTGGGAAACTTGTGGGCTGCCAGTCAGCGTGGGGTGTGTGGGAAACTTGAATACGTAGTGCAGTCTGATGATAAATGATGTCATTGGCTTCACTTCCAGCAGATACCTGTTCTTTCTGGTTATGTGTGTACTCCCATTAACTGAAACTTCCATTACATCTGCATTCAGCTATGCCATAAAAAATTGAATGATGACCTCAGACTTGGCTTCAACACACACACACACACACACACACTAAACTGGTGAAAGGTTCTGATTTGCACCATCATCAACTGGCTATAGTGGCATAAAGGCAGATCATCTGTAGACAGTAGTATATCCTCCTCCTTTGTCTTTTTCAAGGATTTATTGATTTATTGACAGGATTCCTCCCCCAATATTTGGTTAATATCCCATAAATGATTTGGCTGACTCAGCCTTGTACATCGTCTGCTCTTTTAAAGTGATCTTCTTAGGAAATGAAGACACGTTAAAGGGATAGTTCACCCAAAATTCAAATTTCACTCATTATCTACTCACCCTCATGTCGACTAAGAGCTGTGAGAATTTTCAGAGTCCTCCGTTCCTTCTCTGAGTTACGGGGGGTCCACGCAGCAGTATTTGTCCATATAATGGTTGTCAATGGATACCACTTTTCTTCATCCAAAAAGACACACCAAAAAACATCCAAATACCTCCATACTGCTGGTCTGTAATGTCCCTCTTGTATTGAAGCCCCCACATGAGAAATTGTTCCTGTGTCAGTGCAAATCTTGGGAGCTGAATATAGACTTATTTAATTTTTTTCAGAACAATTTCTCATGTCAGGGCTTCAATACAAGAGGGACATTACAGACGAGCAGTATGGAGGTATTTGGATGTTTTTTGGTGTCTCTTTTTGGACCAAGCAAAGTGGTATCTATTCACAACCATTATATGGACAAATACTGCTGCGTGGACCCCCCCGTAACTCAGAGAAGGAACGGAGGACTCTGAAAATTCTCCCAGCTCTTAGTCGACATGAGGGTGAGTAGATAATGAGTGAAATTTGAATTTTGGGTGAACTATCCCTTTAAAATATTGACGGAGCACCTTTCTGCTCTGCTAAAAAACATTACCTCGAGAGCAGCAGTTAGTCAATTGTTGAAATACTTTGCTCAGGTCAGTGAATTTCTCTCACAACCATGCAGCCGCACAATGACACGTTGTGTTATTACCTTGTTTCAGTTCCATAGCTATGTGATGAGCTCTTCTTCAGGGTGTTGTCTGTCAGCTGTCAGGATGTTAAAGAAGAAGAGAAGTATGTCTGTGTTTGTTTTCAGGCTTTCTTTAGCCTCACCTCTATTCCTTTCATGTTTGCAGAAGTGTTCATGGTGCAAGAGGCCCAGTCCTTCAGCAGATACCTGCAGAGTGAAAACTATTAGAGCCTCTTAGTGAAGAAGCGCTAACACATGGGCAACCCTGTACAGAATGAATATGACCTTCATCAGAATGTAACTTTTATCACTACCAGCTGATGGATGTGAGAGTAATGTATCAAATAATATCAAATGTAACATGGAGACATGTCTCGTCTGATGCAGTTCAAATGGAATTATGTCAGTCCTTTTCTTTGTTTCATGAATCAAATGTCAGGTCATATTGAGGAATGAGAAGGTGTGAGGAACACCTGGTGGCATCTGGAGCCTACCCATCATAAACAAACTGCTGGAATTTAGATAGAACAGGAAATGGTTATGTCTCGGGACATGTCCCCAGTTTTGGTCCCCTGCAGTTTTTACTGTCCAAAAACAATGTCACGCTATATTTTTAAAGGAGTCATCACCTGGTTTTTTACGTATCCAGCCCCCCTTGGATCGCTTTGGATCAATTTGTAAAACTTATTAGAAAAAATAATAATAATTTTAATCAAACATTGAGCTTGTTCTGACCCTTTTTCCTACCGCGACTTTATCACGCGAGATTACGCGCGAGGTTTTGACTGGTCCGGATGTGCATTGTATAATATGTAATGAGGCGCGTGTTGATTCGCCGCAGGAAGAACAGAGCCGGGGGGGGGGGGGCTTGCCTGCATGCAGACTCCAAAACATAAACAGCCCCCTGGTACCGCTTTGGCGATTTCAGGTAGCGGACGGGCCGGGGTTGGGTGGTGAAAGAGGCAAGTAGCCTCCACGGTGAGGTCACCGTAGGAGCAGAATCAAAATCTCCTGCTTTAGGAAGGCACACCCTTGTGTGCTATTCCTGTTCGGAAAAAGAGCTGAAGCGAAAAAACGGCGCCACTTTCAAACTCCAGCTTTTCAGGCAAGTTTCAACTGAGGTCAAACACCAATATGCATGTTTTAACAAGAGAAATTGCGATTTCCGGGTGATGACTCCTTTAACCAGACCAGTCAAGCACTAGGATCAAGCGGAAAACGGCGGCTCAAGCTGAAGCCTGTTTCCCTTTAGACCACCCACAAGCTCATCGATTGGCTCTGCCGTTTATTGGCCGCCCCCACTGTCACTCACAGACAGATAGGACAGACGCTCATTAAGCAGCTGTTTAAATGAACGCTAAATGATGATAGAAATCCATGCGCACTGAGAAGAATTGTGTTTCCTGGTAAATGATGGAGTGTTAGTGTGTGTGCACTCTGGTGGTGTTCATGTTTGTCCTGTTACTGGACAGATCACTTCACAGATAGTTTGCATTGTGTCTCATATCACTGAGCAATCTGAATATTGAGGTGTGAGCGCGAAGGCCTGTCACTCATCACTGTGACACTGACATTCCTCAGTCATGCAGCTTATACAGGAGCTGATGGAACAATGATGGATAGTAATGATAACTATGATAATTACTATTATGAACAACATACTTAACATGATGTTTATTTCTTCAATGAACCACATTAAGACTGTGTGGGATTGTTATACATTGTTGTAAATTGCACCTCTTCAGTGAATCATGGGAAAATGGGAAGGTGGAGACGGCAGGTACGTCAAGAATGAGGGTGTGAGGGACATTTATACACACACAAAATTGTTTGGAATGATAACATTGCATACAGTACTTATGAACTATTTAATTTGTGTGTGCAATGTAAAAAAAAAGGTGAACCCCATAGCATTCTGTGGCAGCCATGTGGATGAGGGGTTACGTCATGCAGATATCAGTTGTTACTCCAGACAGGACGGATGTTGGTGTGTTTGGTAAACACAGTTCTGCTGTGATGAAGTCTAACCTGTCCTTTGAACACAGCGTTGTGATATTTTCTGATTCTCCATGTGACATGAAGGCAAACGAAAATAAAAAATGATCCATGTGAGAAGACTAACGCTCAAAGCCATTGATGTGCTTTTCTAAATCAGAAGCAGGAGAGTCGACATAGAATATCCACTGGAATGCATTGAACTGGAACAGAGTTCTGATGCATTCTATTTCCCCAGCAGGTGATCTGTGTTGAAGTAGCCTCACTATACTGTAGTACAGTAGGCTACTGGAGGCAGCAGGGCCTCAGTAAGGAGTTATGGTGGTTCATGTCTTCTAAGTGTGCTCACACAGGGCCTGTCCCGATATGCACACTCCATCACACACTTGGGCGTGAGGCATGTGTGTTCATGGGCTTAGTGTCAGTGCTCAGTGTGTCCCATTTCTCCAACGACTGAAAGTGCAGCGCGCTTGATTTGCACTTTACCCACACTAGAGGTAAAACCGCATCCGAGTGGTATTTGGTGTAAATCCCACAATGCACCACGATGAAGTCCGCCGTCACCGGGAGCCACAAGCCACGTTTAGGAAATGCAATTGAATTAATTTAGATAAAATGAAATGAACTTTCTATCTCATAATTATGACTTTTTGATGTCATATTTTATATTCATCATGCTCTGTTGATGTTTTTATTTTATTTTATTTCTTTTTTGTTGCATTTACTTACAGAGTTAAGCTTACACATAATGATTTGAATCTTGCGCATAGAGACCCTTTCTCCGACTACCCATTCTACAGCATTAAGGTTAGGTTTAGGGTAAGGTTAAGGGTCAGGGTTACTTAAGTCGGAGAAATGGGAGGTCGGACTAATGGACGCAAAAATAAAGAAATGTATGGTTGGAGAAATGGGTATCGGACAGACGTCATGCAATTTTATTAGTATAGCCCGTTTTCACAAACAGTTTGTCTCAAAGGGCTTCACATGACATCATAACAACATCCTCTGTCCTTAGACCCTCACATCCACTGAGGAAAAACTCCATGGAAAACCCTTTTAACAGGGAAAAATTGGAAAAACGTCAGGGTGAGCATTGAGCAACAGAGGAGGATCCCTCACCCAGGACGGACAGACGGGACAGAGATGTTGTTATAGACAGGCAATATCATTATCATTTTATCACCCAGCCCTAAATGATAGATAGATAGATAGATAGATAGATAGATAGATAGATAGATAGATAGATAGATAGATAGATAGATAGATAGATAGATAGATAGATAGATAGATAGATAGATAGATAGATAGATAGATAGATAGAT
The DNA here is from genome assembly GCA_030347415.2 of Decapterus maruadsi. Taxonomy (NCBI): domain Eukaryota; kingdom Metazoa; phylum Chordata; class Actinopteri; order Carangiformes; family Carangidae; genus Decapterus; species Decapterus maruadsi. The sequence continues at coordinate 2,008,677 of CM064904.1, read as the reverse complement.
AGATAGATAGATGCACACTTATAGCTAATGTCATTGAACTCGTCAAAGAGCTTCACAATGTTTGTATTCATGTAAAAAATTCCTGTCCTACTATCTCATTTCATCATCATTTCATCTCTTCCAGAGCTCACATCACATCACCCACCTTAACATAATGCTCAGCTCAAGCATTTTAGATTTTAGGGTCACGAGTATGTTTTTGTATCTTGTAATTTCTCCCACTAATGGATGTCTGAAAATCCTAATTATTCATGTCTGTCATTTATAAAGTGCCACAAAGCTCCTCCTGAAATACATCTTGGTGCATTTTTTTTTGCATTTTATAGCTTCTTGTTTTTTCCTCCAAGTTTTAATGAGTGTTGTTTTGCATTATGAAGTACCTCCAGGCTTCAATTTGGCATCTGGGGAAGTTGGCTTGACTCCAAGACTGTGGTCACCCAGTGCTTTTTACTCATTAAGCCTCATTGGAGGGCTGAATGGGTGCAGACTGGGTGGGGGCTGCAGTGCTTGGAGATTAGATGTTGTTGTTGTTGTTGTCGTCAATGTGCTAGTTTTGAAAGAGATGAGAAAGTAAAGGACTTTGAAAGTTGTAATCCTCTGTGCCTGTTTATTTGTGTAGGCTACACAAGGGCCACAGAATTCTTAAAATGACCATGGGCTCCTCTTATACAGCCAATTAAATGTTATAATAAAATGTTTTGTTTTGACTGTCTTCCTGGTTTCAAATATTCCGGGTCCAATTCCTGTGATAGTTTTCTGTTATCACATTAAACTGCTAAGTTAAAGCCCCAGTATGGAACTTATTTGGCTTTTTATCAGCAAAAATCACATCTGTCTTTCATAAATCCGTATTTCACTGAAGTGGAATCACACCTGCAGTCAAATGAAAGCTTTCTCCTCCCTTAGAATGAGTTGTTACTAGTCGTTACGTTAAGTTTTCCAGGTAGCGCCTGTTAAAACTGTCACCACTAGTGTGAGGAAGGACGGAGATACTGGTGTTGCATTCAGGTGCAGTCAGACAGACGGCCGTCAGCAAACCAACCGGATGTCATTTTACTCCACCAGAGAAAGACGGTAAAACAATACCACATCACCATGACAACATATTGTTTAGCCTGGTGCTGGTGGAACACTTGTTTACATATACCCCTTTTCCACCGAACTGGTTCTGGTGCTGGTTCGGAGCCAGTTCCTGCTTAGCACTGGTTCTTTGCTTTTCCACTGCCTAAGCACCGGTTCTTGGTTCTTAAAACTGGTTCCAGACCAGCACCAACTTCTTGCTGGGCCAGAGCTAAGAACCGGTTCTTCCAGGGGCTGGCAGCGGCAACAAGACCAGCGCTAAGAGATACAGACACGTTATCGCTACGTATTAAGCTTGTTTATCGATGTAAACACAGGTGAAGCTAATTAGCTGAGCTACGTGGCTAACAGCAGCTAACGGTCGCTCGTATCAAAACATATCGCCGTCAAAACGTAGTTGCCGCGGTCGTGGTGATTAATTAGACGGCGCTTTTTCCTCCTTTTTTTCCAGCAAGGTTTACAGTTTAATTAAAAGCCTAGTCTGTGTTTCCACGTCGGGTCCGGTGTTCAACACCCGCAGGTCGGACCGGGTTTTAATTTTCAGCTCCTGGACGGGGAGTGTGGCTCTGACTTGGCTCCTGATCAGTGGAAAAGCAAAGTGGTTCTTTGGCGGAACCAGAGTTGAACCAGTTAAGCACCGAACTAGCACCAGAACCGAACCAGCACCAGAACCAGTTTGGTGGAAAAGAGGTATTAGAGGCTTGTTTATCCTGTTACATGCAGTGTATGTTGTCTGTCTGACGTCTGCCCCAGTTCACGTGAACGCAACATCAACAATATGTTCAGATATGCAACCGCACCGCTAGACGGGGGAATTCCTGCAAACTGGGGCTTTAGAATTAGAAGTGCCGACAAATCTACATCTGACTACCGGTCCTTTTGTGCTTAATTAGACCAGTAGAAGAAAGTTCTCATTTACAGACCAGTCAAGGTTGGTTATGATCAAAACAAAAGCTTCTGAATAAACGGCTGACTGTGTCTTTTCTCTGAGGACACATATTTCATATAGCTGCCTTTCTAGAAGATCTGTTTTCTAATACATGTGGACATGCCTGCGCCTCTGTCTTTGTCTCATTGTTCCTGGCTGTCAAACGAATGAAACTCAAAGGAATTTATTCTTTGGGAAAGTTTGGGAGGAGCTCATTGTAACTACACACACCTGTGGGTGTGTGGGTGTGTGTTGGGATGTGATTGTGTAGTGTTCAGAGTGTATTACTGACTGAACCTGTGGCAGACAGCTCATTAATCAATGTTACGTGTGTGGATCTTGTGATTTTTGGAAGGACTGCACTTTTTGGGGAGGATTTGCCTTCTATATTATACAGTAGGTAAGTCACCGTCTCTTCAACTTGTATGAAAGCTGCTTCTTCACTTCGTCTCCTCTTCAGAGTCAAGGTAGTTCAGGAGGTGATTAGTCTGAATGGGCCAACAAAGTCCAAATCAAGCACATTTTCCATTTGAGTGCTTTTCACCAAACACAAAAGCTGAAGAAACAGGATGTTTTTGTCCTGAGTCGGGTGGATAATGATAGAGGAGGGAGATGTGTGATTGTTAAATACACAGCAACTGGTTTGGTTCTGCTTCAGATGACAGACGAGGAGCAGAGAGGGAGAGTAAATACAGGAGAGGAGATGTGTTGCTTGTTCACAAAGCTCAGACAAACTGGTTTTACTGTTTTATCTGAGGTGCTTTTATAGAGGTAAAGCACTCTGCACAACCAAGTTTCAATTCCAATTCATCCACTGGGGCTTGGGTTTGGATGCATTGCCTATAATGTAGGAGAGAAGGCAAAGTGGAATTCATTTCTACAAAATTCCATCAGTGTTTTTATTTTAATAGTTCTGATCATGGCACAAAGGCCAGTGTGGTGAATGTCCCTGTGCACAGGGCCCTGTTCCTAATCAGTCCATTTTACATCAGTTTGTAGACAACTCTAGCAGGTAAATCACAATAAGATTGATGTAATCTATATTATTAGTATTGATGCTGACAAATCAGTTTTATTTGTACAGCACATTTACAGACATCTGGCATATCTGTTTTATTGATGAAAGCAATCACTCAGTAAAAACTGAGCTTTTACTTAATTTATCCAGGAGGAAAGTAAAAGAGTTAGTACAGTCTGATAATGTTTTGTGCCGCTATGCTGTGCTGAAAGCAAGTTCTGTCGACTTGTTGTGCAGCCCTTAATAAATGGAAACGGAAACTTGAATCTGACAAACCAATTTTTATTTTTTATTTCAATACATCAGGGGCAAATGAATGGCTAATTTAGAAAAGAACAGGATGTGTCTGTGGTCTTTACATGAAACCTGATCTAAAATTGTGTACATAGCTGTTTATGTTTTGCAGTGACAGAAGATAAAACAATTCATTCATTTTCTGTAGTACTTATCCTGTGACTTGGGGTGAGAGGCGGAGTACAGACAGACCATTTATCTCAATTTTTGTGTGAAACTGTATGTTCAGTTATATTTGTGTGAATTTGCGTCGGTCTGAATCCTGAGTTGCTTCCATTGTGATGAAGCAGTGTTGGGCAGTAAAAGAGCCTGGAGGGCGTCTCCAGACGTTCCAAAGCTCCTGCCAGTTCCAAAGTCCATGAGGACACATGGTAGCATACCAGTGCTGTGAGTCATGGGCAAAGCATGCTGGGTCTTTGGGAGTTCCCTCCTGTCCACCTGTCTTGCTGAGGAATGACATGTCATCCTCATGGTGGTGCAGGTCCATGGACTTGTGACCTCTGGAAGCAGTACTGTATACGTGTGATCCCAGAGTCTGAAGCAGGTTGACTTAATATTCCTCTTTCCCATCATGATGATTCAGGCTTTACCTTTTTGGGAAAATATTTCCCAAAAGTGTTTTTACCTTTTTGATTTAGATTTTTTCTTGGAATACTCTGACCATGCATCGACTGTACCAATGCAAGTCCATAACACTGTACATAAATACACAAAAAAACACTATAAAAGTGGAACGGTGAAGGAGGAAAGCGTGAAGACACTGTGCTGCTGCCACAGCACAGCCTGCATGCTGATGTATGCATGTATTTGTGTTTGAACAGTGGGTATGCAGTGTAATAACATACTATGTAAATGACGGAGATGATTCAGAGTGATTCATAACTTTCCGCGGGTGGAGAAGAAACCTCACCTGATTGCATAATATTATTTGTTCGAACAGGGAAGGAACAGGGAGAGTCGGTGAAAGAATGGGCCACTCCTCAGAGAGGGAGAGACAAGTCACTGAAATGAAACTTTCACAGTTGTTCATTTTTGATTGAATAAAAATGGGATGAATATTAGATGAGAGTGGTGTGGTTTTGAAGACTGAAACAGACTCTAAACTGAGTGAATGTTGGACTTCAGGTTCACCGGGGACAAAGACACTGTACGGCTGTGATGGGCCACGCCGTGCTTTGCACAATCATTGTGAAGTTTCTGTGAAGTTAGGTTTGTTGTGCAGTTTTTCCTCAGACAGCACATGAAATTACAGCTTTTTAGTTGAGACATTTCTCTTCAACTTTAAGGGATAGTTCACCCAAAATTCAAATTTCACTCATTATCTCCTCCCCCTCATGTCGACTAAGAGCTGTGAGAATTTTCAGAGTCCTCCGTTCCTTCTCTGAGTTACGGGGGGGTCCACGCAGCAGTATTTGTCCATATAATGGTTGTGAATGGATACCACTTTTCTTGGTCCAAAAAGACACACCAAAAAACATCCAAATACCTCCATACTGCTCGTCTGTAATGTCCCTCTTGTATTGAAGCCCCCACATGAGAAATTGTTCCGACACTGGGAGCTTCCGCTACAAACAAACTTAAAATATATTAGGGATGCACTGATATGAAAATTTTGGCCGATACCGATATCCGATATGAATTTTTCTGTTATGGCCGATAATCGATATTTACCGATATCGATATGTGTTGGGTTTTTTTAAGTTTCTGAGATGATACATTTTTGTACAGACTGAAAATCATGCAAACTGAATTTTTGAATGTCTTCCTTTATTTTCAGAATGTATTTTACTTCCAAATAACAAGGTTACAGGCTACCATCCTCCTCGCATTACCTCAACTTTGTAGGTTTTGCATACGAATATATATAGGCCGATATATCGGCCCAATTTTAAACATCGGACCGATACCGATATGTTAAAAAATGACGAACATCGGCCGATACCGATATTAATGCTGATATATCGTGCATCCCTAAAATATAGACTTATTTAATTTTTTTCGGAACAATTTCTCATGTCAGGGCTTCAATACAAGAGGGACATTACAGACGAGCAGTATGGAGGTATTTGGATGTTTTTTAGTGTGTCTTTTTGGACGAAGAAAAGTGGTGTCCATTCACAACCATTATATGGACAAATAGATAATAGTAGATAATGAGTGAAATTTGAATTTTGGGTGAACTATCCCTTTAAGTTTAGTCCACAATAAAGGTGAATAAGGTAGGACACATTGGAGAATGATCTGTCTCAGTCCGCATCAAGTAAATCCATCAGGCCAGATTAGCATTAGCTGTAGAGAGGAAGTGGTGTTTTTGCTGACCCTGTGACCTTTTCTTGAGCGGTACTGAGAAAAAATATCCACATGGTAAATTAGTGGCTATAACTCTAGTGCTAGTGTGCATGTGTGCATGTGCCTGAGAGACAGAAATAGGACTTGAAAGGAACAAAGTCGACAACCAGAGACATGCAGTGCAGACACACAGGCTCCACCCTCCTCATACTTATCAAGGTGTGTCTGTCTTGGCAACCTGCAGGAGTCATCAGACCCCACCCAGACACACCCTGCAGGGTGGAGGGGGTGGAGATGGGTGGGGGTGGGGGGTTGGAAGCACAGCCCAGCCTCCCCTTTAGTCATGGTTCATTTAACGACAGGACTTGGCAATGAAGGCTTGTTCTGTTGTTCAGGTGAATCAATGTTCCTGTGTTTCTAGCCCAGGTTGGAAAGTGAGAAGCAAAGAGGATCTTCTATCATTATTATCACTGGTTTATTGAAATCTAGATTTTATATTTAATACTTACATAATATGAAATTATGATTTTATATTTTCTGTGCTTTGTTGTTGACTTATTGTAGTCATCTGTCTGTGTTGATTCCAGTCTAGTACTTTAGTTTAGTTTCCATTCAGGGAAAAGGTTTTCTCTCCTCCACACACACACACACACACATGCACACACACACCCAGAGGACAGAGGAAATGAGGAGCTGAGTAAAGAGAGCAGTCCGCTGCAGAGACTCTTACAAACTCTGGTTGGATATTAACAAACTGTGTGTGTGTGTCTGGTCCATTGTGGTCGGCAGGGAGGTTGTAGTTAGGGTCATCTCCATGTACACAGTGTTGCAGCCCACCCACTAACACACACACACACACACACACACACACACTAACCCCCTGTGGTCTGAGCTCAGTAAAGAAATGAGTTGTGAGCCAGTTGGTCATCATGAGCGCTCCTCTCTCTCCGGCTCCTGCAGTGAGTATTATAGAAACAGAAAATATCAAAGATGTGAAATAGAAAAGTGGGATGTTCAGCTAGTCGTTTAAAGTCTGTAGTTTCTTTATGGTTTGATAAAACAGCAGTCACGTCTAACTAATGGAAACTACAGCAGCAACAACGTTAGAGAATTGTTTAAAGTTTTTAGTTTTGTGACACTTGAGATGTTGGCACCTGTTATTCACTTGGCAGCATCAGCAGTGGGAGCCATGGTAACGATGGTCTCCTTTAAAGCCTACAGTATATTGTAGTTATATTAGTCACATTTAGCGTATCGTATAGACATTTGTAAAATGATGTTTTATTTTAAATTTCAAATCTCAATGGAAGCAGGTTATGTTATTCTGACATTAAAAACCCAGTCTCACAAATTACATTTATATATTACTAATTTGTTTTCCCAATTATGTTTTGCTGGGAAACATAATTGGAAAAACAAATTAGCTGTATATAAACATAATTTCTAGAGGACAGGGTTAGAAAGTAATGAGGAGAGAATTATGGCAGCTCACATTCATGAGGCTTTATTTTACTTTATAATGAGCTGTTGTTGGTTTTTTTTTTTTGAAAGAAAGGACTTTGTTGGGTCCACTGAATGTTACATGCTACTTCAACACTGTGTTTGACTTTTTTTTCCATCATCCTCCAAACAACTACAAATTCCTCTAAGCTGCCCAAGCTCCTCTGGATGCATGTTATCTTTCTCAGAGGGATTAAAACACAATGGATTTGTTTTGATTATATTTAATCAGACAACACAGACCTGCTGTGTCACGGACACCCAGCCCACTCATGTTATAAATGCATCCTCTCATATGGCGAGGAAAGGAATTAATTGCCTCCTGTTCATCTGTAGTTTTTATATACATGAGGTATGAAGATTGATTTCCTCGCTTTAAGATGAAAAGATTAGCAGCATCCAGCAGCAGGTTAGCTGCCTCAGCACAGTTTTACAATGGCTCTCTGTTGTGGCTTTCCAACAGCGGTGGGTGGAAGGCTTCCAACAGCTGAGGCTCTGCTCAGTATAGACACACTACCATCACTTCAGAGTCAGATCTCTGCTGAAGGTTTCTGAGGTTCGACTATTTCACAATTCAAGCAGTTAAAGATCTTCAGGTTTGAATTAGTTTGACTGTTTTCTTTTTTTTCATATGAAGTCAGTCAGATTTGAGCTTGTGGCCGTACCTGCTGTCACTCACTCAGCTCCAGGCTTGAACAGTGACTTCCACAGAAGAGTAAACCATGGCAGAAGGCCATGTTTTTAAAGCGTGACCCTTTGCTTCCTGTCACTCAGCTGTCACACTGATCCGTCTCCTCCAGGACACCGTCTCTCTAAACAACATGTCACCTAACACTAGGCACTAAAATTTTCCACCGTCTGACTCATGGTCACTATATCTTAAAGGGATAGTTCAACATTTTGGCAAATTAGCCCATTGCCATTATCCCTATAGTCATAGCAGTAGGTTTGTTACCTTTATTTGTCGGTGCAAGCTATTTTTAGAACGGTGGAGCAGAGCCGTGAGCTGCTCAGAGCTACGCTACAGAGGCTCATGGGATTTCTTGGTTTTCCTCAGCAAACTCATCAAATACACAATCCAACAACTCCACAACGCTCTGGTGGACAAGTTGTGACCTGCACATTCACCACGCTATGAGATAATAACACAACGTTACCACACAGAGTTGTTTTAGAGGGAAATCCATGTAAAACAGCTGAAGCGTGTTGCCTTCAAAGACAGTTTTTCATCAACAGTCTCTGTATTTCCCTCTAAAACAACTCTGTGTGTTATTATCTCATAGCGTGGTGAATGTGCAGGTCACAACTTGTCCACCAGAGCGTTGTTGGAGAGTTGTTGGATTGTGTATTTGATGAGTTGATGAAACAAGTTTGGGAAACCAAGAAATCCCATGAGCCTCCGTAGCGTAGCTCTGAGCAGCTCACGGTTCTGCTCCGCCGTTCTAAAAACAGCTTGCACCGACAGTGTTTCCTCTAGGATTTTTTTAATGAGTGGCACCCCCACCCGCGCGGCAGTAGAGCTGGGTTTCCACCGAATCAACATCTTTAAGTATATTTTGTGGCTTTTTATGTCTTTATTGGATAGGACAGTTCAGAGTGTGACAGGAAATGGGAGGCAGAGATGGGGGGGGGAATGACACGCAGTATAGGGCCGTTTTTCGAGCCGGGGCCGTCTGCAGCGAGGACTATTTGGGGCTGCTCTATGAGCTAAACAAATAACAACTATTCAAACAAACTACCACAGACCATATTTCTCTTTGTTTGATAGCGTAGCCTACTTCAAGAGACTTTTAGTTAACTAACCATGGACAGCTCCTACACAGGATCCTTCTGCCGCATCGTCGACGTTGGTGTCGCAGCTGTCATCGCCGTTACCCCCCAACGACTGGCAGGGAGGAGTTTTGTTTTGTTTGTTTGTGTTACGGCACAGTAGGCTATGTCCTGTTAAACGTATGCGCTACAGTAACATCATTATAAGCCCAGCGGACTGACACACACTTTTTGTTTTGTTTTTTCTTTTCCACCAGCACTGAGCGCGACGTCAAATCAAACCCCCTAATTTTAAAAACACACTGGCAACAGCGACCATTGATCTGTCCTGAGACTGTTGTTATTCTGTCACCTGAGTTAAATGATTCTGCGGAAAAACACGCTGTGGTCTGTCATCCAGGTGCAGACGAGGTGCAAAGAGTACTGAGCAAGATAGTTATCTGTAGTTACCTTAGTACTCGCGAGGTGCAGTGCAGGAGTCTGTTGTGAAGGTGGAGACATGTGGCGGTGGTGTATTTGCGACAATAAAAAAAAAAGAAATTTGAAGGAGTGGCGGCTAGGATTTAGGGATGGCGGGCCGCCACTGCTAAATGAATGTAGAGGAAACACTGACCGACAAATAAAGGTAACAAACCTACTGCTGTGACTATAGCGATTATGGGCTAATTTTCCAAAATGTTGAACTATCCCTTTAAGTGATACAGAGTACGACTACACAAAGAAAGCTTTCCACATTCAACTTTTCCTGTCATGCAGAGGGACTTCATTACCCAGTCTTTTCCAGATGTTGAAATAGATCAGCTGTGCTGCAACGTTTAGTATCAGCAGCCTTTGAAGACACTTTGCAGTGGACCGTGGTTTGTACGTGTTTCAGACAAATGGCAGGACTGTGCCTTTTCTGGGAACAAACTCTTCATTTACGCTGGAAGTCATGTTGCTGTGTGTTTGTGAATGAGGTAAACAAGGAGGGAGGACAACGGGAGCTAGAGCATAGTCAGTTTACACCTTGTCAGCTCTGTCAGTGGTTATGGTTAATGCACTCTTGGAAATAAGGGTTCCAAAAGTGTTCTTCTAGGGCTGAGGTTCTACCTGGAGCCATTTGCTTCTGAAAAACCCTTGCCTAAAGAAAGGGTTTTTGAAGGTTCTGGGTAACACTAAGGGTTCCAGTAAGAACCATTTTGATCCAGAGAACCCTTAAAAACCCTTTCTCCAAATAAACCTTATATGGTTCTACATAGGCCTTTTATTTCTAAGAGTGTGGATGTATGGATGGTGCAAGTACTCTCCCCAGTTTCAACAAGGCTCTAAGCATATAGAACGTGTTGTTCCATTCTTGGGTGTGTGTGTGGTTGGAGCCTGGTGGTTTCATGCCCAGCTGTGTCTGTACATCTTTCAGACAGGTGGCCAGGTTAATGGTGGCCCGCCATTTTCCTGCCAATGTAGCCACAGTCTACGATGCTTCTCTGGCTCAGCACAGCCTTGTTAACCCCACATTCCTCCATGGCCTTGGTCATACTATGCGTTGCATTCTTTGTTATACTGTTCAAACACAGTAACAAAGGCTGGGCATATTGTTGTCACTGTATGTGAACCACAGCCTTCCTGCACACGCAGCATGCAGTACTAACTACATAGTGGGGCTATCGTCAGATGTTTGTGGTCAAACTGATGCTTAAGCACATCAATGAGATGTGTATGTGTGTGGAGGTCATTCATAAAGGGCAGGGAGGGGACAGCAGAAGTAGCAGGGGCTTCCTTAGGAGAGGATAATGTGCTATTTCTGACGATAGTCCTGGTCTTCTTCCACCTCGATCTTGCTACCGTAGCATTATCAGATTTACTTATCATCAATTTCATAATCGGAGCAATTAAGAATACTGTGATTAGTCTGACTGATGATTTATGAGGCCCAATAATCAGCCCTCATTTGTAACTTTAACTTCAACACACACTTATGGCCTATATAACAAGTGGCAGGAAGGATAAGAGTTATTATCTGGTAGTGCATCAAGCTCAGTTTTGATGGTTTTATTAGTGCTGAAAATTCTTTGAATAGATGTTTTAGCAGACGTTGACGGATGATTTGCTTTCTGAGAAGTGAAGGACCCAGTGTTGGAGCTTAGGTCATCCTGGAGACCTAAAGAGAATACATCTCAACCTGTGTTTCAGTTCCAGCCACAATGTTTTATTTAAACTATATGATTTAGAATGCAATTTGCTGTTTAAAAAGAACTAGACAATACAAGACAAATCCTGTCTTCAAACTTTAATCGTACATTTTTTTTAAATGACGAACATAAAAAACTTTTTTTTTAATTCTCCAGATAAATTAGTTTTGTATATTTCCTATTGCATTTTAACATGAATATTCTAATGGTTTACAAATGAACAAGCTGCAGCAAACACTGTGAGTTGCAGTTGCAATCTCCTTACTACATGTATGCTTATTGTAAAGCTTGCTGTCCAAAGCCAAACAGACTGACCTTGGTAGCATGTCTTGTTGTGTCCAGTTATATTCTAGCCCAACGTACAGATGATCAAAGCATCATTAAACACTGGGACATCTGATGCGCTTTGAACCCCACTGTGTTTCCTGTCTGCCTTATTCTGACTGAATGTACTGTAGTCCACATACCGTATGTGTTTCTCACATGTGGAGCAGTTGTGTGCTGGTATTTAGGGCATCCTCTCTGTGCTTCAGTGAGCTAAGTGCTAAAGTCTTTGAAGTGGTACGGTGTTGAGTCTGGAGGGCACAAGTCATTTCAGCTTCTTTCCCAGTTTGCATCATTCCTGTTTCTCTCCATTCCTTACTGATGAAAAAATGAGCTAAAGAGTCAGTTAAAGAGTGCTAATTTGGTGTTGCCTTAAATACTGTCTAACAGACATTCAGGCAAGACAACATGCTGCATGACAACCTCTGTGCATGTAACTACCCTTCTGCCAACAGGAGTGGACTCTAAGCAGTGTTTGGTCGTTGCAAAATCTGCTAAATGTGTAACATAGGTCAAATTTACTGAGGGTGACTGTGTGGAAATCAAGGGATAACAATGCTAAAAATATCTTCTCTCTTTCTCTACAGTCTCCAGAGTTCCAGAGACACACAGAGGACTTCCCTGCTTCTGTGGACAAACTACGGCAGCTGATAGAAGATAAAGTTCACATCCTGCAGCCCCCCATCACTGAGGAGCACCAGGTAAGCGACATGGAACATCATTATAACATATGTACAGATTTAATGCCATTAAACCAGGGAGATAAAATTTGATAATACAAAACACACGCATGTTTTCTTAGTCAGTGGATCATTAGCTGAAGGCCAAATTTTGTCGTTGAACAGATGGAAGAAAACATTCAACTTTTTAATGAGTCTAATCTCCACAAATTTCACTGAACTTGTTTCAGGAACATTAAACATGACACCTCTAGTAAAAAACAGTTAGATGATCATCTGGCGTGCAGCAGAGGTATCAACTGTCATTTTGTCTTTGCTGAGGTTGGAGTTAGCTTCTTTTTTTTTTAACCTGATGTTTTTAAAACTTGGTTCTTTGCTAGAGGGTACAGGGCTAATTGCTCAACTCTGCCTTAAGTGCATTCCTCTTCACAGTGTATGCGGGGATCTGTTTTTGTTGGCACTGTCTTTATTGATTTCCAGGATTTTCTCTCCATTTCTCAGAATTACTGTGCTCTTCTGTTTTTCATCTGTATTTCCCTCTCTTTCCTCTCCCTGGTTGTTGATTTTTCCCAAGGCCACGATGAGCTCAAATCCAAGTTATTGCTTCTTCCTAGTGTCAAGTGTCTTTTTCTTCCTGAAGCCTAATTGTAGAGACCAATAAAGTAGAGACTAAGCCTATTTTAAATAGTTGTCAATGGGCTTCAAACTAAATCATTTCCCTTGTGTGACCCAGATTTGACATTAAAGTCAACAGAGAAAAGCAATTTCTGTTGGTCACAAGGATTTCAATGGGAAATGATTGTTCCTTTCTCTGCACCTCAAATCTAAAATTCACAGTGAATATTACATGAGATAATAAGATTAATACAGATGCAAATGCATCCTGACTTCTATGTGATTCCAGTGACAGAAAGCCCTGTGTGTTCTCCAGCCTCTTCTTGACCCCAGGTCACTCTCAACCTCCTCCTCTTACCTAAACCGTCAACTTCATTCATGTCTGGCGTGAGCGAGCACTGACAGAGGCACAGTTACCTCCCAGACATTGGAGAGAAAATAAAGCGACAAAAGTTCAGTTTAATCATTTCCAGGCTAGTTAACTGCATAAGGTGGTGGTACCAACCAGTCTGGATACTGAGAGTGGAACAGAAATCAACACTTTATTCAACTTATTTATCCCCTGACTATGTAAGGTTTTACATAGCCACATTTTGGCGACATTAGATCATTACATATTGACTCTGGCATATACGTACACTCTTAGAAATAAAAGTGCTATAGAACCATTTAAGGTTCTTCGGCTTATCCTCATAGGAGAACCCTTTTTGGCTCTTCATTTCCCTGAAACCCTTTTGGAGGGTTCTACCTAGAACCCAACTTAAAGGGTTATAGAACCATCTGTGAAAGATTACACCTAGAACCCCAAATAAGAGGTTCTACTTCTTACAGTTTCATCTAGAACCCACACAGGGAGTTCCACCAAGAACCCTTTTACTGGAACCCTTAGTGTTACCAAGAACCCTTGAAAAACCCTTTCAGAAGCAAGTGGTTCCTGGTAGAACCTCAGCCCTTGTAGAAGAACACTTTTGGAACCATAATTTCTGAGAGTGTATGTCAGGCAATCTTTAACAAGAGACTGAAGCACCGAAACATTCTATTCACCAGATCGTGATACCAAGTTCACTTATAACTCATTCATTTGTTATTTTGTTATTTATATCATGCGTTGTGTGAAGAGATGTTGTATAGGTCGGTGATAAATCTTGATTATATAGGCATTGGCCTTTAGAAATTGTGTGTACAAAACAAAAAATGTGTCAAAATATAGATTTTATGCTGCAGCTCGTATGTTACATGGTGGACGGCGAGGACTAAAGATCACATTTGAAAAGCAGATCAGATTGGCTGCTGTGTGAACGTAGTGCCAGTTTGTCTCTCAGACTGAGTCACATGGACACAAACAGACAGACGAAGGGGAGGATGAGGGTGAGCATCATGTTCTGCCAGAATGACTCAGTCAGTCTGTTGTCTCCCAGCCCACAGCCGCTCTCTGAAGGACTCCGTCACCTCGGCTAGTTCAGACACGCCATGTTAGATTTCACTTTTTCCAACTTCTTCATTGCTCTTCATTGTCCTCCAGTGTCTCTTTTTGCTTTCTCCTCTTGTCTCTGTCTCTCTTTTTCACCTCCTCTTGTTTGTCTGCTTTCCCACTCTCCTCCCTCAGTGTGAATCATCACTCTCTTCTGTTTAACTCAACATGTTGCTGCGTGCGGCGAAGTGAGACAGCCGACTACTGAAACCTGTAATGTTATACGGCTAAGTTCTCATATCAAATACTCTCTGCACTAAGTATTAAATAATGATGGAGCATTTTGCCTATTAATTATGTTGCTTTCCACCCTGCTAACTATTGGGTGTGTCAGTTGTGTCAATCCAGACGATACAGCGGTGTCCTGTTTCCCAGCAATAAAAGTGATCAAGGTGCAGTACCTTTATTACTCTCTGAAACCAACCAATGGCAGCCTCTGAATCTTCTGGCCTAAAGGGATGGCTGTGCTGTGCACCTACTTAATGGACTGGTCGCACAACACCAGTGTTCAAAATAAGGCTTTGTTGGACAAGGCTGTCCTATTCCTAGTCCCAAAGGCCTCTTTAAAGGGACAGTTCACCCAAAATTCAAATTTCACTCATTATCTAGTCACCCTCATGACGACTAAGAGCTGTGAGAATTTTCAGAGTCCTCCGTTCCTTCTCTGAGTTACGGGGGGGTCCACACAGCAGTATTTGTCCAGCCCCTCAAAGTGCAGGAAAAACACAGTTTTTATTTGGAGCTAACCAACTGCTGATCGACGTGCGCTAACCCTGGGCGGAGGGATACGTTAGTTGGTTAGGTCCAAATAAAAACTGCGTTTTTCCTGCACCTTGAAGGGCTGGAAAAAAATTATATTATAGTGAACAATGGCCGTTTCTTTGGGTCCATTCACAACAATGTATGTTGTAAATCTCTGGGCAGGGCTATGGGCTGGCGTTGCTAACGGGAGGAGTGCAGTGAGTCTTCTACCGCAATTAAAGTACTTAGGGGCTATTTGTAGATCATACAACCCCACTTAAAAAAGTGCTACTATCCCTTTAACAAGAGAATAGAGTAGACAGCGGTCTGTGAAGGCCTTCTTCAAGGGATGCATTCCAACAAACTAGCCCAAAGAATTGTTTAGCACAAGCTAAGCTAGAAGATGAGGGCTCTCCAGCTGAAGGCTCCTCTAACCTCTCTCGTCTGCTCCTGGGATCAGGACTTGTTGTCTGAGGAGGGCGCTGGACGAGAGGCACCGTGGAGGACGGCTGTGTTGTGTGAGGGGCTGACCTTTGACCTCCAGCAGCTGGGCAGACGGACAGAGCAGGAGCTCAGAAACATACACACACAGTGAGTCAAGGACATATTTTTTAACCAAGCTATTGGACAGTATCAGAGGACATCAGGGTCTTTTCAGCAAAGCTTCTGAACCACAGTTGATGTGTCTCTCTTTTCAATCAACCCTGGTGTCCAGCCCACCTGAGATCAGTTGTCCTCATACTTTGATTTATACTGTAACACTCTCAACCTTGTGTCTTTATGACCAAATCCTATCTACTAAAAAACTAAATATTTTGGGTGATAATAATTAGGTTATGACTCTCAGAATGTTGATTCTGTAGCGTAATGAGCACAATGAGGCAGAATACTGACTGAAATACGAAGCTCAAAGCAAACACAACCAAACAAGATAGAATCCTGTTAGGAAAACCCCAACCGTCCATTCTTCAGTCAACATATTCACTATATTCTTGTCTTCTGTGAAACTGGACACTCCTCTTTCTAAAATCCAGACCGTGTTGTGTTGTGTTGTGTTGTGTGCTGTTTGAACATGTGAGTAAGAGGCAGCTCTGTGTTGGGTTGTGGGGTTTTGTCACAGAGCTGAAACACGACTATTGGAGTTTGGCTGTATCTCAGAACAGCAGCAGGTTCTGCTCCACCAGAGAACACAACAGGATCCAGCCTGCCTCTGTGTGCATCGGTGTGTGAGCGTGTGTGTGTGTGTGCGCGTGTGGCTGACAAAGCGTGAAAGATGGGGGAAGAGAAGAAAACGAAAGTGAATGGTTCTTTTACGCATTTTGCACTGTGCATGTGCACGTGTGTGTGTGTGTGAGACTAAATTGAGCTTTTAAAGCTGAGATTACTTTGTTACTTTTCCCAAGAATCCTGAATGACTCACTCATTTCATCTTATTTATTTGTATTTGATTTTCACGCGGTTGTTTTAAGGACACAGACATAAAGAGCTCCACCCTCATACTGACTGTTTTCTCACAAATGTACAATGTGTTAACCCCGTTGTGTAGAACAAATGACTGTTCATTACAATGACGTTTACACAGCAGTGTGTTTTCTTGGCTTATATAAATATTAATTAGATGAATGGGTGAATGAAATTCTAAAGCATCAGTCTTGACTTCATGAAAGAGCGCCGTGTCATTCCTGCTAACAATGCAGTCCCCCCCCAGCTTAACTGTCCCAAACACTATGTCCCCCAATTTTGACCCGGTTATAACGTTAAGAACAAACATGAGAGTTCCAACTGAAATCATAAGTTCAAAACCAACCTTTTCATGGATCAGGAAGCTTCACAATGTAACCAAGAGATGAGAAACTAATGGGATGATAAATAATTGTTTTAGTGTGTTTTACAGCTGATTTAAGACTGGGGTCAGAACTGACCCTAACACCATATATGGTAGCAGGAAGCTACAAGTGGAAGGTTACATTGAAGCCAAGGGGTAGACTATATACTACTAGGGATGCACGATATATCGGCATTAATATCGGTATCGGCCGATGTTCGTCATTTTTTAACATATCGGATGTGTTGGGTTTTATGGGTTTCTGAGATGATACATTTTTGTACAAAACCTGAAAATTGATGCAATGCGAATTTTTGAATGGTAGCCTGTAACCTTGTTATTTGGAAGTAAAATACATTCTGAAAATAAAGGAAGACATTCAAAAATTCAGTTTGCATGATTTTCAGTCTGTACAAAAATGTATCATCTTAGAAACTTTAAAAAAACAACAACACATATCGATATGTTAAAAAATGACAAATATCGGCCGAAAAATTCATATCGGATATCGGTATCGGCCAAAATTTTCATATCGGTGCATCCCTATATACTACCCAGGGAAACACACCAAAAATATTAAAACCAATATTTTCATGGATAGGTAGCCTGACAATGTAACTAAGAGAAGAAAAATTCATTGGATGAAAAAAAATGTTTTTAGTGTATTTTACAGCTGATTTAAAACACGGGTCAAAACTGACCCGAACACCATATATGGTAGCAGGAAGCTGACACAAGATGAAGGTTAATCTGATTTATCCAATCATCACTGCACACAACATCATAATAAAGTACAGTGAGACCTCAGGATCAGGGTCAGAAAGTTGTTTTTCCATCCATTGATCTTTTTTTTTTCAGTCTGCACTTTTACTGTTATAGTACCAACCAATTTGGTCCAAGTTTCCAGTTTCCAGTTTTCCCCGCTAGGTTTTTTAATAAGCTCTGTGAAAGTGAAAGACTGGTGAATTCTCAGATTGTCTGTGCTGACAGTGAATCTTCAGATGGCGGTAGATGGCTGCCGCCTCGTCCTGTTCGCTCCTACTCTCTGTAATCCTGCCATGATGAGCAGTTTGGCAGAACAACACTTCAACTGGTCTCACTTCTGTCAGACAAGACAAGCTCAAACACATCTCAGGATTCAAGGTGTGCAAGCTGGCAGACACACACACACATACATACAGTACCACTCCTAATTTCTCAGTAACCCGGGTTCTCACCGCCAAGAATGATCAGCTCCAGTCACAGCTTGGATGAAAGGCTTAATGACAGGAGATGAAAAGAAGTGTTACATGTCTCGATCGCGGCGCCCTTCCCGACATGATACCCGTAGCTCATATCCGCTCGGCTTACTGGAGGAACACGTCACCCTGCTTTCATTTTACTGGGGTTTTCCTTGGCTTTCAGGGAGGCTTATGTGCTAATGTCAGTGACAACACTGGGTTGGGTTTTTGTGCATGAAAAAAGGATCGAGCTAAGACTCTGCAATATTCACTAACACAGATAAAGCTATTCTTTTCCCTCTGAGTAGACTTTACGCTGCAGGAAACAAGCAGCTTTCACACTCACAACTCCTGGAACAGTTTGTTTTTAACTCTTGCTGTAGTTGGGTTTCTTGGTGATAATGGTGCCTTTAAAACATCATCTTCCTCCTTGGACAGACACAGAGCAGCTATATGGGCTATGGCAAACTACAGACCAAACAGTCATAATAGCTAGGATTATTGCATACCTTTTTTTTTTTTAAAAGGTACATTGTGTAACTTCTCCTGTTATCTATTCACAAAAATCGATTGTTTCATTCAAAAGTCTGTTTTTCATTCATCAGTAATCCTTTCAGCTCTGAATGAGCCGTTATCTCCATGGAGCGGGTCAGCTGGCTGCTGGCTGCCATGTCCTGTCTCCATGTTTTTACCTTGGAGCGTTACACTGATGCTGCATTCAGGTGCAGTCGGACAGACGGCCGTCGGTAACAAACCAGATTTTAGTCACAGAAGTCCAGAGAAAGACGGTAAAACGTGGGTCAGGTCAACAATACCACATCGCCATGACAACATATTGTCAGGTGTATTGTTTCGCCTCATGCTGATGGAACGCTTGTTTAAGCCGTTACCTGCAGCAGCTGTCGTCCGTCTGCCATCTAACTGATTTCACCTGAATGCAGCATGAAAAATACGGCTGAGTTGCTGGTGATCTACAACCACAACTGCTATAGAAAAATGAAATTGAAAGCAAATGATGGCTGCTGAGGAGAAGTCTGAAAAGAAGCCATGTCTGAATTTACTAGAGATTTTTTAAAAGTCGTCTCTTATTGTAGTTGAATTAAATGGTAAATAAAGAGTTGATATAAGGCTGATGACCACTAAGCCTGACATTCCAGTGTTGTTCATTACTGATATTACCACTGACATTTAGTGGAAGTTTAGTGGCAAGTTGTCACAGAACTGAAACAGAAACAGGAATGTCACAGTGACTCCTGCCCCGTTGAAGTGACCTTCCTGTCTGTGGAGTGGGAGTTGTTCTTTTTCTTCTTTTATCATATAAACATTATAGTTAGGAAGATACAGATAATACATTCAGCTCTCTGTAGATAACTGTGGTTTTATTTGTCCAGGATTTGAGATTTCTGTGAAAATCTGCAGAATTGTGTTGCTTACTGTACGTTGTTTATTAAAGTTTCAGTTTCAGTCCCTCAGGGATTATTTCTTCATGATGCTTCCAGTGTTTTGTGGGTTACCCAGAATAACTGGGGCACCGGTTTTGGAAAGACATGTTGGGGCTTGTGATTACATTCTTGAAGTGCTTTACTTGTCTTGAAGCCCTGTGGACTAATCACTCCATCAATTTGACTCTAAAATCTCTGAAAGATCAGCTTTAATTCACTTCTATTAAGCTCCTTTCAACTGGTGAATAAGACCAAAACTACATGTGTGAGAACACACAGGCCACTGGTGTGAACTAACCCTTCAATAAGTAACGTGCACACATGAGAGCGAGGGTAAAGGGGTAGTTACTGACAGGTGACCGGTGCTGATATCGTCCTTCTAAAGAAGCATGAAAGCTCATTTACAAACAGCTACTCTTCAGTGGTGTTTTCCCATACAGTAGTCTGAGAGCTGCTGCTGTTGCCAAGACCAACGGGCCGACTGGAACACACCCAGCTGAACTCTGTCAACCCTCTTCATCATCTTCCTCATATTCTCTGAAGGTGAATCAGCTCATCTTCTAAACTCTCTGAAATCAACCAATAAGGTGGCATCACTCAAATGTAGGTCAAAGGTCAGACTGATCAGAGAGGATGGTGTGATGGCTGCTGCCTCCAGCTGTGGAGAAGCAGCACGCAGTAGCTTTATGTCTCATGGTCCTCTGCAGTGCAGTTCTCATCACTTATTTATTTCTCTTTCACTTTTCATCATTAGTTCTTTGTTGTGATTTTTCATCTTTTACTTTCTTTGTCTGGTTTTGTTCTCACCCTGTTTTCTTGGATCCCAGAGTCATTCTCCCCAACACCCTGTCACAACATTTTGCCTTCTGCTTTCATTCCTGTTTCTCTCCTTTCACCTTTTCTTGCTTGATTTGTGTCTTATTTTCATTCAAATCTTTCCACTCGTTCTCATCTCTTTTACCTTTCTATTCCTCCTCTCCCACAGTCTTCCCCTTCTCCTGCTCCACTTTTCCTTTTCTCAATGTAGAGACTACAGTTCGAATCCCACGTCGGACAGACCTTCCTGCATGTCATCCCCCTCTCTCTGCCTCCCCCTTTCCTATCTATCTCTACTACAGCATGTGCTATCAAATAAAGGCAAAAAAGCCAAAAAATATACTTGTATTATGTAATTAGTGTCCGGGCAGCGACAGCTCATTCTTTTTATTCTTCAGTTTCTTCTTCTTCTTCTTCCGAAAGTCAGATATCCCAGTGGAAAACTCACCAAACTTTTCCAGTCCCATAGATTCACTCAACTCCAAGGACATGTGCCCCCCCTAGGGGGGGCACAATTTTCCGTCTTTGCTGTGGTGCGAGTGGTTGTGGGTTCAAGACCCAACATGGGTGATGACGACAATGACACATAAAAATGCCAGAATCCTCACGGTGACATCACAGCAAGCCTCTAAATTAAAAAAGCAAACAGTTCGGACCATGGTCTAAAGCTCACCACAACCTGAACGCTGCTCTCATGGGAACAACTGCAGTCAATCCATGAGTGACACTTTTAAACATCAGCTTTTCTCTTATGAAGCAAAACAAATCACCAACATGTCCGTTGTCTAGATACAATTTATGTATTATCAGATTTTTTGTTTAGATATTAGAATTTCTGACATTTTGACCTTTTCTGAAATCTGCCTCCACAACAGCTGCCTGGACACTGACTCTATGAGTCTGTTTAAGAAGACACACACCATGTCTCACTTCCAGATAATTAGCTCAGTGAGTTAAGTGTTGGTTTGTGGTTCCAGACGATGTGAGTTCGATCCCCAGTTCAGGTGATAAGTATATTACATCAATATACCAGATAGTCTTTGAACAAAATCTAAGACTCATAGCAGATGATGTTTGACACAAACATCAGAATTTTACATCAGAAACGTTGCCAGTGAATGGTTTACTTAATTTGTGAAGCCACCATGGCACTGCCACTTGACAATTAGCTCAGTGCGATAGACAACAGTCTTTAGTTCCAGAGGTTGCAGGTTCAATCCCCAGCTTGTGCAGAAATGAACATTCCAAGGTCAATTAACCTCTCTTCCTGTTTCTTGTGCAAAATTTGCCCGGACACGACCCATTGCTGCGCAGCAGCTATAATTATTCATTCTTTTTTCATCAGTTAATCCTTACTCTGTAAAATGCCACTCCCCACATAAAAAAAGGACACTAAAGAGAATGAAGTGTGGTAGAAATGACAAGTCATCATAATCGCTGGCATTTAATTCTCTCAGCACTGAACTTGTCACTTCTGCTCACACAGTTTTTTCTTTCATCACAAATATACCGTAGTGTACTCGGAGAGTATGAAGTAGAAGTGGAGTTGAACATTAACGTTTATCTTCATTTCCATAGCAGTTTATACCATCAACATAGTTCATGATAGAAACATGGAGGCGGACTTTATTCTTCAAAGTTCATTCTTTTTTTGTGCTATAAATATGCGCACAAACGCACACAATCCCGCCACAGATTGAGTATATCCTGCGTAACCTTGACACACTGAAAATGTATGTGACAGGCTGCCAGAGGTGAGATACATTAATGTACAATAAATAAATAAATAAAAAACACCCACACATATTTCACCTGCAATTATGGAGTGGAGTGAAATGTGTTTGTCACATACATTCATATAATTACAGCCCTATTCACGCTTCTCTGTATATAAGCACCTAATCACAACACACTGACAGCTGGCACTGTGTGTGTGTCTGTGTGTGTGTGTGATTCTCAAATTGTCAACATCTCACACACACAGATATTCATTGGTAATTACTGATTTTCACAGCAAAACATGATGCTCCTCATCACACACACACACACACACACATGCACACTGTTTTAATGAAGCCATGTGATTGGCTGAGATCAGTTTTGATTGACAGGTGATGAAGTAGCTTATTTGCATGAAACTTTATTCTTGAAGTCTCATGATTGCACTGAAGACGTGGGACCTTTACCTTTTTAGTTTTAGAATTAAAGTTGAATTGAGGACAAATTTCCCACAATCCTGCAGGAACGGGCCTACTGTATGGTATTGAACATATGGAATGCCATGGCAACACTAGTTATTGTTGGTGCTGGTTTTGTTGCACCATAATTTCAAAATGGATTTTTTTTTTTAAAAGGGTAAGCACCAAAACTAAACCAAGACGTGTTTTAGGTGCCAAACCTACATGCAGTATTTATTCTAATGATATTGAAAAAAAACAAAAACATCCCAGACTTATGAAGAATCAAAATAAAATAAATAAACCTCCAACATTTCAAGCCTAACTTTTCATCAGTGTCAGACAAGGACGCTGTGGCCAGATGACTGATGACAGATCAGTCATGTCTTCAGCTTTACTTCACATTTCCATCCCTGAAAGTCTCATAACACGCACAGACGAGTCCTTAGGCCTCCTTGAGAACCTCATCAACACAACATTAAGATATTTCCCAGCAGGCCTTTGTGGTTTTGTACCATTGTCTGTGTGGTTTCTCCTAATTTGCCATTTCTCTACACGTTGATGTCACTTCTTCAGTTAGTTCATCAAAGGCTTCGCTCAGATGAGCCTCCTCTTCTTCCTCACAAACAAAACACTTGTGTGCCTCTCGTCACCTGCTGTTCTGCCAGTCTGTCACAGAGGTTTAGTGTCTCCCAGTGGACAGATGCTCCATTACACTCTGATGTCTGACTGCAGCTTCACTGGTAGGAGCCTTTGTGTCAGGCTGGAATCATGTTTGTTATTACTACCACACAATCGCCCACTGGAGTGTTACTGTTATAAAACTTATAGCGTAAGGATAGTAGAGCGGGACGGCTCCTCCATGTCCGTACTGAACCCACACCTGCCCCACTGGCTGTATGAACGTGTGTGAATGGAGTAGCTTTCAAGCTAATGCTGTATGAATGTGTGTGAAAGGTGAATGGGACATACAGTGTAACACACTTTGAGTGCTACTAGACACTAGAAGTGCAATATACTCTAAGTGCAAGTCCATTTACCATTACCATTTTTATTTCTTCTTCTACACCTCAGCTAGCCACTTAGCGGTGCTACTGTGACAAACATTAAAGGTCCTAGGCTAATAATTAGTTTTGTTTAGTTTTTCATTTGCACATCATATAACCTGCATAAACAATGAAAATAGTCAAATTAAACATTGTACAGGAGAGGTAGAAGCCAAAAGGGCTTATAAACATACCTCCCCATGTAAACAACAACAACAACAACAGTGGTAGTCTTCAGAGTAAGACGATAATACAGAAATTCATAACATAAAAAATAGAAAAGAAAAAAAGACAAATTAACATAGAAAAGTGAAAGATACTGAATTAATATAAAAAAAAAACTAAATAAAATAAAATAATTGGCCCCATTTTACAGACTGGACCTTTAACACCTCTAAAATTACTATTAATCAACTTTTGCACTACTGCTGTTACTCTGTAATGTGTCAGTATAGTTTAATGTGAAAGCAGGTTATTTATTGTTATCCTAGTGTAGCTTATAGTAAATGTTGGTGTAAGTCTTACAGTGCTGTACTGGAACTGGGTTTTAGATATTGGCTGCTATTGACTTTAAACAGGGAGAATGAATGACTGGCCCGACAGCTGCTCAGCTCTACGCGTCTCTATGTAAAAGCTCACACGAGTAAAGTCCCAACAGTTATTACATGATGCATGGTTAGTGCATACATGAGTAATGGTCTGCAGTTAAACAACACATGTTTTAAATGACCAGCTCATTGAATCTGTTTGGGGCGTGGTTGAACTATTTCCTAAAGTTTGTAACTTAAAGTTGTGTATTTGTGTGTTGTCAGACTTCTTCAGATTGAAGCTGGTCTGCAGCTGCTGACCACTGAGCTCTTTCATCTGCAAGAGAGGAGGAAACAGAGTGAAGGTTTCAGCTTTCAGACAAACACTGTAAGTGGCCACAGCATTAAACTGATACAGTATCATACAGGCATCATCAAATAAATGCATGCAAACCAAGAACAAACTTTTTAAAACATACTGTAATTATAGGATGGAACACATTACCTAATAACTTCAAAATTATTAACTCAAAACACATTTTTAAAAAGGTATAGACTATTTAAATAAACTGAAAATTCAATAAGTAAGAAATCTAATGTATAATTTATTTGTGGGTTGAACTGCTGTGGTAATATAATACAAAATAAATGAGCAAAGACTCAACCAGACCAACCAGGGTTTGTTAGTATCAGGTGATAAATGTTGGTTATCGAATGGAGGTATCACCATGAAACTTCCCAAGTTTATCACTTACATTAAGACAAATATTTTTTGTATTACAAGTTTTGTCAAATTTTATGTTTAAATATGTAAATGAGACAATAACTAATTAAATATGCGCTAAATTGCATACTTTTCCAGAACTTTTCCAGATCCACTTCAGCAGCACTTACACACACCAAACCTTCCAGTTTGATCATTTTCCATATTCTGAAGGTTTTTACAGAGGGGA
The DNA here is from genome assembly GCA_030347415.2 of Decapterus maruadsi. Lineage (NCBI taxonomy): Eukaryota > Metazoa > Chordata > Actinopteri > Carangiformes > Carangidae > Decapterus > Decapterus maruadsi. Next base: position 1,983,793 of record CM064904.1, on the reverse strand, counting down.
TTGTTGATATATCATTCACAGCCTCATTTATACAATATTTGAGTCCTGAAAACATGGCGAAATTTGATTTATTTAGGGCTGGTGACAGTATTTTCTCATTTACAAAGTGATAAAAAGAGATATCCAAAATCCCCTCAGTAAGACCTTCTTACTCTTATGTGTTCTGATGTGTCAACAAAATAAAACAAAACTTTTGAAAGTGGCTTTATCCATTACATTTTTGGATCTGGAAAAGTATTAATTTAAAACACATATTTAATTAGTTATTGCCTCATTTACATATTTAAACAAACATTTGAAAAACTTCAATAAAAAAATATTTGTCTTAATGAAATATAAACTAATTTCATGGATAATTTATTAAAATTTTTACCCTATTCACCTGGGTTGAACTGGGCTTCAACCCATTACATTTACATTAGGACGCCATCCTGAAAATGACACCTTTCTAGTGGTCAAACTTTGGTAAACTTTTAGTATGTTATTAAGGACACCTAATACTATAAAAAACAACTGAGAAACCTTTTGTTAGAATTTTTTTACGGTCAAGTCGTAAATGCACCCGACTAGTAGTAGAACAGACAAACTTCAGTACTCCACATGTAATACTGCTGGAAGAAAAGGTTAGCACTTTAGTCAAACACCTCACGTGTCATTTTTGTACACGTCAGGAGCTTGAGACGTCCATCGCTGAGCGTCTGGTCCGGTCAGAGGGGCTGCTGTTCCAGAAGGAGGCCCTGTGTGCACTGCGTAGCCTGCTGACCCAGGACCTGCAGAGGTACCAGCTAGAGACTCAGAGACTAACCCACTTCACCCAGAACATACTCCAACAACTGCACAGGTACACAACAACACCACTAAACCCTCTTGTCTGAACCAAATGGCAAAACCATAAAGAAAGAAAGAGAGGATGTGTTTAGTGACGGCTCAGGAGTGGTTTTCATTTTGATTTGACAACATAGTTCAGTTTTGGGCACAGATTGAACTGTTTTGAGGTGAAAGTTTAGTTTTGCAAGAAGAGTCTGAGTATTTGTGAATGTAGCTTGAAAACTGGGGTTTGTGTTCACAGTTTAGAGAAAAGGAGCAGCTTTAGAGAAATGTGACTTACAGGGTTCTTATGGATCCTTAAAAAGTCTTAAAAGGCATTGAATTCATCTGAAAACAAGGCCTTAATTGGTATTAAAATGTCTTCAATCAATTTTTCAAACGTCTTAAAAATGTAAACACTTGGTAAGTGGGATTTTATGATTGTAAAATAATTGGTAACATTCCAACATAGAGAAGTTAGTGGCGGCCGTCACCGCTACATTTCCCACTGCCACCGGCTCCAGAGTCAGTTTTTTTTTTTTTCTGGACTTTTTATGCATTTATTTTGAAAGGGCAGCTGTGGAAAACTGGTGCAAGTTTGTAGTTTTCACCAAAGTCCGTACTTTTAATGGAAACACACAGAACTCTCATTTCTTTTAATGCACATTTCTCAGTTATTTGAATCAGTTTGGATGGAAACATACAGTACCAACAAGCAAACGTGTCCTTTTCAGTTCATCATCTCCTCTCCACAACTACACAGCTGTTAAATGATGTCACTCACTCACTCAGAGCCACTTCAATCATTCATGTAGTCACTTTACTTGGACCACATAGGAAAGTGGGAAGACTGTCCCTAACCCTATGTAATTGTAGATGTGGTGACGTTTTGTTTTTGTTTTTTGCATTTGTGTTAATGTGAAGTCTTCAATTTAATTTCAAGTGGCATAAAAACATCTAAAAAAGTCTTAACTTTAACTTGGCTTAAGCTGTAGGAACCCTATCTTAGCAATCAAGAAAAACCGTAACAAGCACTATAGAAAGAATGATTTAATTTCACTAAAGCTTTGATATTTTTCTCTTCCAGGTCAAGTGGAGAAGAAAACTTTAGCAACAGACAGAAAAACAGCATCATGCAGGGAAAGAACGAGATGGAGCAAGACAACAACATGGTACAGTTCACTCTTTATTGCTGTGTACTGTATATACTGTATGTGTCTAATGCTGCACTGCAAACAATGCACCAACTCTAACTATCTGTACATGTGGTGGTTAGGTCAAAGGTCAAAGGTTATTTTATTTGTACCTTCAGGTAAATTTTGTTTGCAGTGATTTACATGATATTAAAAGACCAAACAGCACAGTTCCTGCAACAGGCCATACATTTAAAGTGACAACAGTTCTCAGGGGTAAAAGGGTAAAAAATAAAAATTATAGCCTCCTGGCTGATGGGAGCAGCTGAAACTCAGCACTGAGAGGTGAGCCATGGTTCAGGATGGAGCCAGCCATCCTCGTACCTGCCTAGCGTACAGGGAGGGTGGGTAGAGCTGGGCCTCACCAGGCAGCCTGCTCGCCCATTTCACTATTTGGTTTAGACAGTTTTTGTTTTTAAGAGACACGTTTCCAAACCAAGGCACAAGACAGAAGGATAAAACAGCTTCAATAAAAGCCTGATAAAACAAGGTCAGCATGGTTCTGTGGATGTGGGAGGATGACAGTCTCCTTAAACAGTACCGGCGCTGGTGTTCCTTTTTACACACAGCATCACAGTTCACACTCACACTCCACCGTCTGACCTTTTAGAGTAGGCATCTTGGCATCTTGGGCCCGCTTGGCAAAGTCAATGATCATGTCTTTAGTTTTCACAATGTTCATCTGGAGGAGAGACTTTTCACATCAGTCAAGGAAGTCGTTGACAACAGGGCCGTGGCTCGTCTCAGGGGACACTTTAGTATATAGTCGGGTGCATTTATGAAAAAAAAGCACCTATTCGTAAAAAAATTCTAACAAAAGGTTTCTCAACTGTTTTTTATAGTATTAGATGTCCTTAATAACATACTAAAAGTTGACCAAAGTTTGACCACTAGAAAGGTGTCATTTTCAGGATGGCGTCCTAATGTAAATGTAATGGGTTGAAGCCCAGAGAGACCCCCCAGGTGAATAGGGTAAAAATTTTAACTAACAGGTATCACCATGAAACTTCCCAAGTTTATCACTTACATTAAGACAAATATTTTTTGTATTACAAGTTTTGTCAAATGTTATGTTTAAATATGTAAATGAGGCAATAACTAATTAAATATGCGCTAAATTGCATACTTTTCCAGATCCAAAAATGTAATGGATAAAGCCACTTTCAAAAGTCTTGTTTTATTTAGTTGACACATTAGAACACATTAGAGTAAGAAGGTCTTACTGAGGAGATTCTGGATATCTCTTTTTATCACTTTGTAAATGAGAAAATACTGTCACCAGCCCTAAATAAATCACATTTCACCATGTTTTCAGGACTCAAATATTGTATAAATGAGGCTGTGAATGATATATCAACAATCCCCTCTGTAAAAACCTTCAGAATATGGAAAATTTAGCGCATATTTAATTAGTTATTGTCTCATTTACATATTTAAACATAAAATTTGACAAAACTTGTAATACAAAAAATATTTGTCTTAATGTAAGTGATAAACTTGGGAAGTTTCATGGTGATACCTGTTAGTTAAAATTTTTACCCTATTCACCTGGGGTGTCTCTCTGGGCTTCAACCCATTACATTTACATTAGGACGCCATCCTGAAAATGACTCCTTTCTAGTGGTCAAACTTTGGTAAACTTTTAGTATGTTATTAAGGACATCTAATACTATAAAAAACAACTGAGAAACCTTTTGTTAGAATTTTCTTACGATCAAATCATATTTGCACCCGACTAATAGAGGATGAACAAGAGAGGAGAAAGCACACAACCTTGCAGGGAGCCAGTGGAGGGAGACACCTGGTCAGAGAGAACTCCACTCATTCACCCAGGTCGAGGCTGGAGGGGACATCAGTCCTGCAAAGCTTTTCAAACACATTTGAATAAGATGTTTCTAAATCAGCATCCTCACCAACAACAACACAACTGAAATAAGAAGCTGTTGCTGTGGACGACAAGAGTCACAATATAAAAAGCAGCCACATAAAACTGGTCGGTGTGTGTGTGTGTGTGTGTATGTGTGTGTGTGTGTCTGGCATCGGTCCAGATGTTGTCAGTCTTTTTCAGACAGTCAGAGTAGAGACAGAGGAAACATCTGCCTGCTCATCTGGCTCTGTCTGTCACACACAGATGCAGACCTACACACACACACACACACACACACACACATCTCTCTCTCTTCCTTTGTATGTGTGTGTCTTTCTCGTTTAGCATCTTCCTCCTAAAATAAATAAAGAAATAAAAAAATAAAAAGTATAATAAACTGGCACAGTTGTGACAGGAAGCGATGATGGAAGAAACCTGGTTTGGAGTCTTATTATAGCAGAGAAGCTGTCAAAGTGTCATCACAGTTTCACTTGTGAAGCTTAAACAGCAGCAGCAGCAGCAGCAGACAGGCCAGCTGCCAACACGCTGCTGCTGCTGCATCTCTGCACAAACCTTTCCTTTTACACTTCTGCAGATTTTCATTGAAAAATATCAGGTTTTCCACGAGCGTTGAAGCTGAAGCTGCAGCAGAAAATCTATGGGGTTTGATTTTCCAACGCTCCTTCACATCTAACAGCTGCCATGGTTGCATGTGTTCAGTATCAGTTATGATCAATTTCAGTGGATCACAATGGATAATTAAGAATCAGCACATCTGTGGGAACTTCTCCAGCCACTCCTCTGCTGTAATCCAGCTCTGTGTGATCTCTCTGCTCAAAGTCTTCCATCAGCAGCTCTGCAGAAAATCTGCAGTTTTATCACATTAGCTATACCAGCTGCTACACCTTGATTATTTCTGTATGTAAAATGATGTACAGTACATTCCACTGCCACAATTCATCCACTCAACAATATGGACAATGTATACTTTTATTTAGATGTTTTTTGAAGCTCCCATGTTTCACTGTCCTGCTGTTTAAAGCATTGATGCATCAGAAGATACCAAAACAAAGTACCAAAGACAAAAACAATCAAACCAAAAACTACAATTTATTTTTACACCTCTCACCTCTCTGGCTCTAGTAACAGCAGGTTAAAGGATAATTAGCGTTTTTTACAATCTGGACCTTATTTCTAGCATAAAATACAATCATTTCCTCACCCACATAACTTTGGTGTCATTACAAGTCGTTCTGATGACATTAGCTCAAGCTGAGAGCTGCATATATCTGTATAATGTGAGAACACGGGGCAGCGCAATGCAGCCTCTAAATAACACATTATCTGCAGAGAAACTCCTTCATTTCACCAAGATTTAGTTCTGATACACTAGTGCTATTCCCTCTGAGTCCAGGTTAGCTGTTATCAACATCCAGGGTCTGTAGGTTGACCTACTGACCTCTGACCTGGATGATGTCATCTCTGACCACGGTGCGGCGCAGCTTGTTGCTACGGCTAATGCTATGGTTCGTTTCTGTGTGTTTCTGACTTGTCAGAACAAAATGAGCAGCTGGATGAAGTTCAGCTGCCACAGCTTCCTCTCCTCAACCTGGATCCTCACTACAGCTCTGGATAGTTGAGATAAAAATACTGGGGCTTTAAAGCTGTACAGAAAAGAAAACTGAATTTGCGCCACTCTGGGTCATAAAATTAGTTTAAGAACTCCTCAATCAGACGTTGGAGGCCAAACTTTGTGCAAAATTCTATTTTTGAGTAAATCCGGGATGAAAGTGTGTTTGTTTTTTTCACATTGGACAATGCAGGTGCACGGATTATACGTCAGCCTGTACACGATTTAAAAGCCACTGATATTGGATCTGTCGTCCGTCATTCAAACGTCTGAAACACACACACACACACACACACACACACGGAGCTCGGACTCGCCCCAAGCTTTGAATATCTCGCCCGCTCGGTAACGACCAAATCAACCGACCGATCAAATCCGTTAAATTTACTCGGGTAAAGTTGTGTTGCAGCTCGTGACAAACGGAACAAACGGCCATTTCCGTACACCTTTAAGGCTCAGTTTCTGAATGCAGACTGTGTGCATTTCTCTGTGGACTGAGGCTTTGATACTTTCACAGTATTACTATAGAATCCAGATCTTGTTAATTATTATTAATTACCTTCATCATTAGTGATTTCATTTGAAATGTAGTGGCTTGGATTGATTATGTTCATTTTGTCTTTCGTCTTTCACAGTTGAAACTGTCAAGCAGGTGACATCATTCAGATTTTTTGTCTAAACACAAGAAAAAAAGAACTAATGTAGTGACTTGGTTCAGTCAAAAACTACTCAGATAAGGCACAAACGTAAAAAACTGTCACCTGTTTTAATGGTAGCTACAGCTGATGAGTGTATTTAGTTTAGTCATTGCTGTTTCTGGCGTGTGTAGAGAAGCCTTTTCTTGTCAGTGAGTCATTATTAGGCCAAAACATGAATTGAGGGTTTGACAAAAAATATCCCTCAGTCTCCTTGACATTGATTAAGACCTGAAGTGGATTTAAAAGGAAAGAGGTCATAGTAGATTTGAACTGACCTGAGAGAGTTTGTCTTGACGCTGGTTTAAACCCTCACCCCACAAAATGATCTGTTCATCAAAGTGCACAGTAGGTTGTAATGACAGGGATTCCAACCCTCAGTCTCACGCTGCTGTCCAGGGATAGAATCAGTAACCTTTTTATTAGGTCATTTGTGGTTAATCTGTCAGAAAATGAGCTAGGATTAAGATCATCAAACATTATTTTTGATTAAATTCGAGTTAATAGATCTGGATGATCTGGATTAGATTTGATGAAGTGATTTTTGTACATTCAGTGATCCATCCCAGCTATTTCACTGCAAAATGATGGCTGTGTAGTCGCTTACGTCCTGTGTAAACTGTCAGTTTGGGGGTGGGGCTGCAACAACAACACAGCAACATAATGCCAGGCAGATTGCCTCAGACCAAGTGTAGCTGGATGCTACTGGACCAGTCACTACCTGCTCCTTCACTCTTTCACAACCCCCCCCCCCACTTACTACCGCCTGTTCTGTGTGTGACACTAATGCTCAAAGTCCTCAATTAAAGGGATAGTTCAACATTTTGGCAAATTGGCCCATTGCCATAATCGCTATAGTCATAGCAGTAGGTTCGTTACCTTTAATTGTAGGTGTAAGCTATTCTCAGTACGGCGGAGCAGAGCAACAGGCTGCTCAGGGCTATTCTATGGAGGCAAAGGGAATTTCTTGGTTTCCCTCATCAAACTCATCAAATACACAACCCAGCAACTCAAAAGCGCTGTCGTGGACACGTTGTGAGCTGCAGAACCACCACGCTATGAGATAATAACGGAACGATACGAAACGGAGCCGCTTCAGAGGTAAATTCATGCATAACCGCTGATGCGCGTTGCGTTCAGGGACAGTTTTTCAGCAAGCAGTCTCCGTATTTACCCTGTATTTACCTCGAAAACGGCTCCGTTTCGTATCGTTCCGTCATTATCTCATAGCGTGGTGGTTCTGCAGCTCACAACGTGTCCACAACAGCGCTTTTGAGTTGCTGGGTTGTGTATTTGATGAGTTTGATGAGGGAAACCAAGAAATTCCCTTAGCCTCCATAGCATAGCTCTGAGCAGCCTGTTGCTCCGCTCCGCCGTACTGAAAATAGCTTACACCTACAATTAAAGGTAACGAACCTACTGCTATGACTATAGCGATTATGGCAATGGGCCAATTTGCCAAAATGTTGAACTATCCCTTTAAAGTATATTCCAAGAGATCCTGGAAATAACCAATGCCAAAACGCAGAGAGACCGGCCACAGCCAGTAGCAAACCAGCAGAAGAACCAAACTGACTAGAGACCTGACAGAAGGCCTGAAGGAAAACAACCTATCCAGCTTTTTTCCGAACATCAAAGCCGGTTTTGCACTTCTGGTGGAATTTTATGTACGTTTCCATGGTTTTGGTAGTCACGGTAAATGCATTGATTCTTTTTTTTTTTTCAATGAACATCTGTAAAACGCATGGATCATCACACCTGATTTTTACATTGGATATCACACAGATTGGCATCCGTGTTAAAGCCGGCGTTATTAGATCCATGATTTTACCGCAACTATGAAACGTTCAGTAAACATACAATTCCATCTGAAGTGCAAAAAAAAAAAGGGAAACAACAACCAAGCAAATCTAAAGACCATGAAGAACATGAAGGACAAACAACTGCAAGAAGCCAGAAACTAAACAGAAAAACAATGAATCAATTATAGGAGCCATGACAACAAGAGGATGACTAAGGAAGCCTGAAACTAGAAAAAGATCGGACTAACCTTTAAAAAATGTGAAAAAAGTTGGAAATGGCCACGAAATTCAAGAAAACAAGTGTGGTTTAAAGATACTAGACAAAAAAGACAAACACAGCCCTCTCTACTTCTTCCTGTTGACGTGTCTCACGACTGCGAGATGTTTATTGTTCTAAAATTGACCACAACTTTATCTCCTTCTTCATCCTCGGTGCTGCCAGGTGGCCACAAACACTGAAGTAATGAAATGTTTGGAAATCTTGGAGTTAAAATGCCTGAGGCTGCTTGGTCCTGACAGTTGATCAGATTTATTGTTGCAGAATTACAAAAAAAAACAAAAAACAATCTTATTATATTCGCTATTGTGTGTGTGTGTGTGTGTGTGTGTGTGTGTGTGTGTGTGTGTGTGTGTGTGTGTGTGTGTGTGTGTGTGTGTGTGTGTGTGTGTGTGTGTGTGTGTGTGTGTGTGTGTGTGTGTGTGTGTGCGTGTGTGCAGATGGCCAGGAGCTGAATCTGTGTGTGATCTCTGAGTAAACCAGCCTGCCTATCAAAGAAATCCATGTAAACTCACACGGATTTCAAGAACCTCTGCACTAACTCGGCTTTCCCTCCGTCTCGCAGCCAGCAGGATCAGGGCAGGTCAGCCCGGACGCCTCCATTTACTCAACACTGTTCAATCTGAGCCGTCATCACAGTTGTGTAATGTCTTCTGTGGCTTGGGGGGCTTTGTCGTCACCGTGATCATGTGATGTTGTCAGGGTGGTATCGGCTGGAGCTCAGGTTCATCCAGTCCTGAACATCTAGACTAGAGTCTAGAACAACTAGAAATTGGGGGTAATTGAAACAAACTGTATCAAAAAAAAATCTTGTCTTTAACGTTATTTTGTTATTATTTAGTGGTCGGGTCGCCCAGCATTTCTTAGTTTTGGTTTTGCGGATGCTGCCCTGTGGGTTGTGGGAATAATATCACCAAATCTCCGTTTATGGTTTGTCTGTCTTGCACCGGTCCAAGAATTTCACCGTGCACGGAGGCTCATGGGAAATGTAGTGTGAACACACTTTGCTTTCAAAAACTCCTGGTTGTCCCTTTAAATGAAAGGAACCCTCCTATTGTGCTTTGGGCTCAAACGTGTGGCCTCCAGGGTTCAAGGAATCATCTGTGCATGTGATGGAGGAATGCACAGTGCATGTAGGGGGCGTGGCCTAACAGCCCTGCAGGAAGCAGTGTGCATGGAATAGCAGAGATATTCAAGTTGCTTGCATTAAATCTGGTTGTTTTAGCCAAGATGATGCTACAATATATTTTCTCCAACTATATTTAAGTTTCCTGTTAAGGGCCAACCTTCAATTTTGTAAATTTCCGATTTATTCCCATTAATTCCCATATATTCCCGTTAATTCCCATGGAAAGTTTCCAACTTTGAAAATTCCCGGAATTTTGCAACCCTACCCCTGACATAATCACTACATCTGCTGGATGTCTCTTAGCAACAAAGCATCCTAACCTCAACCACGGTGCCTCCACTCAACTTTTATTCTAGAGAATAAAATCCTGAGCGCTTCTGCACCAAATATCAGCCAGGCATTCGCTGTATTTCCCAGGGTGCAATGCTGTCATATAAGTGGGTCAGATGGTGTAGAGCTCTACACCATATGTCTGTGCTGTAGTGAGGCCACAGGGAATGTGTGTGTCTGCGTGTGTGCTGGACATAGGGAAACACGGACCTGGTTTCCTGAATGAAGTTGTCTTCTTGTGTGGATCAGCTCCTAAAAACTGAGCAATATTTGTCTGTCACGAAGACAGATGTTGGTTTGGTTTGGTTTTTTTAAATGACAAATAGTGAACAGGAAATTCTCATTCCTGTCAAATCTCCAACTAAAAAAATCACCTTTGATTTCTTTTTAAAAATGAATCAGCAGTGCTCTATGACCCTGTTCACATGTGAGATCTTGACCTGCGTGTTGAGCAATCACATCAAAGAGTTTACATAATGTAGTTCTTTATTTAATTGATGGGAATGATGCAATTCAACATCATTTCACAACAAGACATGAAACTAATGTGTTGCACTGTTGCTAATTCTCCACTCCCGCTTTAACATGAGGACACACACACATTTCATCATCGACCACTGTGGTTGAGTCAGAGTCCAATCTGAGCGCACACACTCAGCTCACAGGGCAAAAATAATAACATTAAAAATCATCAGCTCCGAGCTAATCCCACCACAGCCTGTAAACATTTTAATACTGGTGATTAGCAGCGATCCTAAACCCCAGACAGCCTCCCTCCTCCCTCCCCGGCCCCAGCCCCGGCCCCGGCTCCTCTCCCACCCCAGCCTCAGCTCCGTGTCCCTGGGGAAGCTGGCCAGGCGAGTCCCTGGATTAAGGCCACTCGCTGCTTTAGACCCTTGAGCCCCAGAAGTTAAACCCCTGGATGCTCGCCACTTCATTTCTCTAAGTGCAATCGGCCTCCTTGTTAGGATTGTTAATTAAAGTTGGATTTATTCAAGTGGCTTTTTGGCAAAAAAGAAAAAGAAAAAAAAGAATGATGCTTCCATTTTCTGTCCCCTTTCTCTCTCTTTTTTGGTCTTTTAGCTGAATGTATAAGTTTGTTTTTTGAATTTTTGAATCTCTTTGTCTCTGGCCATCTATTGTATCTGCTTTTTTATTGTGTGTTAGAAAGTGGGATGCTATGTTTCAGGGGAGGGTGGTGATTTTTTTTTTCAGATGAGTGAGCAGATGTTGCAGTTTCTCAAGGGGGATTTATGTCAGGATAGGAACAAACACACACACACAAACACACACACTGAGCTTCATGCCATTATGCATTTCATCAGTCAACAGCATCTACACACGACATAGAGGGTCGATTTTAAATCTAGACTTGTTCCTTTCAAGGAACAAAAAGTGCAAATTGGGCTTTTAATTAAAATGTTTTGTTTTTTATTTAAGGAGGACAGTGCACATTAAAGGGATAGTTCACCCAAAATTCAAATTTCACTCATTATCTACTCACCCTCATGTCGACTAAGAGCTGTGAGAATTTTCAGAGTCCTCCGTTCCTTCTCTGAGTTACAGGGGGGTCCACGCAGCAGTGTTTGTCCATATAATGGTTGTGAATGGATACCACTTTTCTTCGTCCAAAAAGACACACCAAAAAACATCCAAATACCTCCATACTGCTCGTCTGTAATGTCCCTCTTGTATTGAAGCCCCCACATGAGAAATTGTCCTGGAAAAAAAAGAAATAAGTCTATATTTAATCTCATGTCGGGGCTTCAATACAAAGAAACAAAAAACAGGAAGTATAGTGCAATTTAGTAAATTTAGGTGAGATGGGCTGTTTACGATGGATAAAATGGATGAAGATGCAACAAGCAAAGACCAGAACAGGGTTTTTTGTTGGAGTTGTGCGAAGATGGAATGAGAAACACAAACGTAAAAGTTAAAATAGTCGGTAACCCTTCCTTTTACAGTACGGTAATTATTTTATAATAATTATTATATTTACTAGGTAATAACCAAGTAATTAAATTAAATTACCATGTAGTTACTAAGTACTTACTGTACCAGGTAATTACCCATTAATTACCGTACTGTAAAAGGAAGGGTTACCAAATAGTCGTATTAAGGTAGCATCTCTTTTCAGATTCTCTACCTGTGAATGGGCTGCTGTGTCAAACCAGCTGAATGACTCTGTAGGGATAATGTCTTGAAGGAACTAACTCAAGAGAATCTTTGGTGATCTTAGTCTACCACAGTGGTTTGCATAAGCAACCAGGCTCACATGAGATTACACACAATGGTCTGTCAATGCAGTATAGCATCACTCCTATCAGCCACCACTAAGCTCCTACATCTGTTACTCAGACTCTTGCTTAACAGTTTTTGGGGGTCTGTTACTGTGTTCAACTCTTTCAGCACTCGCCTTGGTCCTCTTCTTCCCAGTCACCACTCAGTCCTCCTCACCAGACCACCAACGAAGAAGAGGCAGGGCAGGCTTGCAGAGCCATTCATAAGAAACCACCCACAGACCTGACCTGTAGTACAAATCTGAGAAGAGCCAGCAGCATCAAAGACCTGATCAGTAAATTCTCTGCTCCATGCCCGGTCTCTCCGGTTGGTTTACGAGTAGGACAGGCCCTCAAGTCCGCCTCAGCTGAGCCTCCCAAGTCCACACCGAGCAGTGTTGGACCAGAGGACAGTCCACTCCCCAACATCACTGTCACTCCTCCTCTCAGGCAAAGCAGTCCCATGGAGGTTGAGTCAGTTCAGAGAGGCACCACGACCAGTCGGATCTCTACACAAACTGATTGTCCAGTTGGAGTCAAAACACAAGTCTCAGACTCTGGTCCAGACTCTGTGACCGACTCTGGATTGGGATCGGTAAGAATCTCTCCACCAACAATTCGGACGTCTTTGCATGAAATGCAAATCTTGCATTTTCACATGGTGAAAGCACGGCAGCATGGCAGTACAGGCTTTTGAATGCATCTCCTCGCCTGCTTCCAATCCACATGATGACTTGAACACAAATCCACAGGAACAGTCCTACTAATCAAAACCGCCTCACAGATCCAAGTTTCATTCACATCTTCGATTCTTCACATATAAAGGACTTTCACAAATGATTGTTTTTGAACGAAAACAACAACAATCTTCCCACTGGTGATTTGTCCTGATGAAGTGACTGGAGCTACATGTTTTCTATTCTGTTCACTTGACTTTGTGTGTGATGAGGAAACCGGAGTCCAGCAGCTTATTGTGGCCTGTTATCTCTGGAGGGACTGGTCTGAGCAGCCCTGAGTCAGTCCAGCAACATGATGGCTGCTGTTTGATTCTTGTGCATGTGTTTGTCTGGAAAGTGATGAGTTGATTTCCTGCACACTCTCTATGACACACTTTTCAATCTTTGGGCGAGTGGGAGATATCAAGTCATTATTTATTCTATACTTATTTTTCAAGCATTTGAGCCTTTATTATATTGGATAGTGGAAGTATGACAGGAAATAGGGAGAGAGAATTCAGGGGGGGAGAAGGGGGGGCAGACATGGTGCGGTAAATGATCATCCCGGTCGGGAGTCGAACTGGCAACCTCTCACGTGCTCTGTAAGCCCTCAGCTACCAGAGCACCCTGTCCAACAGACAGGCTGATTATAACAGAAGAGTGAATATCAGACGTGTAGCCTATTTATTTCTGAAGCTCTCCAGGATGCTAATATATTAGCCATAATGTCAATATGTTGATAGTGTATGAGCTTGTGTGGAGTTCTTCTGTCCCCTAGTGGCCAGGGAGGACATTTAATGCAGGATTAAAGAAACTCCAGTTCTGCTTCTTTTTTTCCATTTTAATCTTATTATGATTTATGATTTTGTTCACAATAAGCGTCTTTTATTTTCCCATCCAATTAATCCACTTTACCTGTTTGCACCACATGCATTCAACCCTGTCAATCACACCGGTATGCTCAGTAAAATCATCCTTGTCACTGTTTAAAGTCTGTACATACATCTTTAAAGTTTATATATATTTAAAATCATATATGTATATTTTTTCTTGACTTTCTGGTCATAATATCATATTGTTACAGTATGAAATATTACAAGTACATTATAAAATCATATTTCTGACATTCAAAAAGGAGCAAAATAGAAAAGACGAAAAACTAACAGTCAAATAGACAACCATACTGGAGCAAGGCAGAGAAAAAAAAACTACCAGGCAACTTAGAGCAACTGGAATATACGTTGTTGATGTATCCAGGATTATTTCATCCCCGTTTCCTCACTGTCTGCTCTTCTTCTCCAGGAGTCTGACTTTGATTCCAACAAGCGTCCGGACAGCCCAGAGGACGAGCCTTCCACACCCAGATCTGTGTCAACCAGCCAGAACCCCAAATATCAGCTGTTCCTCAACCATGAGATGAAGACCAACGGGGTGAGTGGCAAGGAGGCCAATGGCCCAGTAGGCAGTGGGTTGTCTGCAGACTACAGCCCAAGGATGGCCCGATGGGAGACCACCCGGCTGGGGATGAACCACTACCGAGGGTCCCTGGAGTCCCTCGCCTCACGGGACGGGGACAGTATGTCTGACAGGGTGAGTGAACTGGACCGTGGAGTCTGTGCATGTGTGTGATTGTGTGTCAGATCAGGGAATGTGGGGGTGAGAGATTATTCTGATAATCAGATGGAAGCACACTGCTGGAGGAAACACTGAAGCTCTGGATAACACACTGCTTTAGAGAAAAAACCATCTTTTATCTTTTATTCCTAATCTAATTATAGCTACTTTAATCTACCATCAGCAAATATGTCACTGATGCACAATACTGTAAAATAATAATATATTTTATATTTCTACCACAAGTATATCTTTATTGTTAAAATACAGTTAAAATAAGAAATGTCATCTGCATTCAAATAAAAACGTTTTTACATTCCAGTTATTGAACTACACTCTCGTACAAAACACAGATTTAATCTATGACATGTTTAAAATATAACAACGTTCCCAAATAATGAAAGATATGTTTTATTAAAATATTCATTTTTAAAATAAGGCTGAGAAACTCTTATTTGACAAAGCCTTTTCTTTTTTTTAAAGAAACCTAATGTAATTAACTGGCACCTTAAACATAAAATTTCATGGGGCGTAAAGTGGTGCAGGAGGTTATGCCGGCGGCCCCGGTTGGAATCCTGCATCGGGCAGCCTTTTCCTGCATGTCGTTCCCCCTCTCCCTGTGCCTCCCCATTTCCTGTCTGTCAACTGTTCTATCTAATAAAGGTGTGAAAAAAGCCAAAAACATGAAATAAAAAACAAATTTCACTGTTTATCGTATTTATTTCCTTGACTAACTCCACTGTATGAACCCACAACAGCTAATGATATAAAAAAATAATAATAAATAAATGTCTCATTAGTTAAATTGTATCTATAACTCTTTTTGTGATGCTTTTTGCCCAGATGGTTTTAATTTATACATTTCAATATATTTTGAATATCAATTTAGAAACTGAATATTGCAGTGTAAAGATCTCAGATCTTGTGGTTCATACTTAAGTAAGAACACACTGCCATCCCAGCTCCCCATGCACCATGAGCTTGTTGTCAGGTGAATTGTCCGCTCCGTCTCTCTGCTCTTACATCAGCCTGTGTTGTCTGCTTGCAGCTCAGTGTTGCTGATAGCCCCCCCAGAGTGTTCAACAGCCCCTACTCCACAGCTGCCTCCATGGATTTCAACCCCATGTCTCGAATGTCAGATTTCAAGGTTTGCAACTCCTTCTTATCAGCAGTGATGAAACACTCAGTACTAAGTATTCATTATTTTAAGGCTTATACAGGAGTTACTTCATTTTCAGACAGCAGTCGGACAAATGTATGTTTGTCTTGCATTGTTTTTTGTAAAGATAAAAAAAGATTAAAGATGAACATTATCAGAATTAAATTACATTTCTTAGGAGCTTTACAAAATCTAGTTAAATGGATTTTTTCAAAGTGGGGTTGTATGATCTCCAAATAGCCCCTAAGTACTTTAATTGCAGTAGAAGACTCTCTGCACTCCTCCCGTTAGCAACGCCAGCCCATAGCCCTGCCCAGAGATTTACAACATACATTGTTGTGAATGGACCCAAAGAAACAGCCTATTTTCACGGCCTAAAAGAGGTTTTACCGGAAAAAAATACACAGCTCCATTGTTCGCTGTAATATAATTTTTTCCAGCCCTTCAAAGTGCAGGAAAAACACAGTTTTATTTGGAGCTAACAACTGCTGATCGGCGGGCGCTAACCCTGAGCGGAGGGATACGTGAGTTGGTTAGGTCCAAATAAAAACTGTGTTTTTCCTGCACTTTGAAGGGCTGGAAAAAATTATATTATAGCGAACAATGGAACTGTGTTTTGTTTTTTGAGGTAAAACCTCTTTTAGGCCGTGAAAATAGGCCGTTTCTTTGGATCCAGTCACAACAATGCATATTGTAAATCTCTGGGCAGGGCTATGGGCTGGCGTTGCTAACGGGAGGAGTGCAGAGAGTCTTCTACTGCAATTCAAGTACTTAGGGGCTATTTGTAGATCATACAACCCCACTTTAAAAAAGTGCTACTATCCCTTTAAAGCTACAGTAGTCAACAGTCACAGGGGACCCTTTTCTGCACAATATTCCTCTTGTTGCATTATCACTGCTTATTACTAATTATAAATGTATTATCTTATTGATAGTTCATGTAAAAACGTTTCAAATCCTTTCAGAAATTCAATTAATTAGCGTTTGTAAGAGCTGAGTCCAGGTTGTGTCTCTCTCACCACCCAGGGTGGACTGTCTCCTGCCACCTCAGAGATGAACCTGTTCAGCACCAGTCCAGTGGGCATCCCCCCCCCCACCACTGCCCTCAACTCCCCCCGACATCGATTCTCCACCTACGACTCTCTGGTGAAGAGGAGGGCCGGGGTCAATAACACTGTATGTTTAACTGACACTTCCACAAGTGACACACATAGACACACATAGACAGACAGACAGACAGACACACACACCATGCTGTGTTTTCATGTTCAAATGGTGTGTGTTTCAGCAGCAAGTGATGCCCGGCCACTACAGCATGCGCTCTGCCACTCTGGGGGGCCCCAATAAAAAAGACTACATAGAAGAACTGACCAAACAGCTGGATGCCTGTCAGAAGGTAGAGTAGACCTCATCACTGTCCCACTGCTGGATGGACGCCCAATACAAAGACCACCATTAAAACCATATTTGACCTAAGTGTACTGAAGCCAGAAAGTCTGTTGGAGGAGGGAGGGGGGTTGGCGATTGGAACCTATGATGTCACAGTCTATGATCGTCTGACAGTATTTTAACTCTTCTCTGGTGTTCAGGTCACCACTGACCCGTTTTCAGGTTTTAAATGAATACAAGTACCACATAGATTTGTTTATAGCATCAAGGCTTTTTGACTTTGTCAGGAACCTCTATTTAAACAAATTAAAACATTTTTTTTTCACAAAAATTATGGATAAAATTATGACATTTGTGGTGTTCGGGTCGATTTTGACCCGGTTATAACGATAAGAACAATAACGAGAGTTCAAAGTGAAATCATAAGTTCAAAACCAACCTTTTCATGGATCAGGAAGCTTCACAATGTAACCAAGAGATGAGAAACTAATGAGATGATGAATAATTGTTTTAGTGTGTTTTACAGCTGATTTAAGACTGGGGTCAGAACTGACCCTAACATTTGGTAGCAGGAAGCTAAAGAGGAAGGTTACATTGAAGAATCAAGGGGTTTACTATATCAACTACCCAGGGAAGTTTGACAGTATTAAAACCTATATTTTCATGGATAGGAAGCCTGACAATGTAACCAAGAGAAGAAAAAATAATTGGATGAAAAAAAAAGTTTTTTAGTATTTTACAACTGTTTTAAAGCTCCCATATTCTACTCTTTTTACTCAATTTCACTCAGCTGTCAGACGTCCAACTAAACTGATCCGTGGTCAGTGGGCTGTCTAAAAGTGGCTCCAATGAGCTCTACTGAGAACAAGCTGTTTCTGTGCAATGCACCTTTAAGTAACTTCAAATTGGTGGCTATTTCATCAGTTTAGCTCAGGAGTTTGTTGCTGGTCACTGCAGCCATAGAAATAGAGGTGGTAGGCGTTTTCTGGCGCTGAGGGGCCGGCCTCACTCCGTCACCGTGGTGACATCACCACAGGAGCTGAGTCTGAACAGCCTGTATGAGCAGCGTTTTACCAGTCGCTGGGCTGACTGCAGAGTCCATGCAGGACCCGTTGGTCGGCTCAGGGAGGATCACTTTATGTACCAGATTTATGTATGTACCAGAAAAAAAACAACAGTTTTTCATAATATGGGACCTTTAAAAAACAAAAGTGACCCGACCACCATAGATGGTAGCAGGAAGCTAACACAAGACGAAGGTTAATGCTATGTGTCTTCTCTGCAGCGTAACCAGTTCCTGGAAGCAGAGAGTGTGGAGATGGACAAAGAGAGGAATCAGATCAGGTCTGGATTTATTTTATTTCTTTGAAGTGTCTTTCCCTGTTGAACTTATTTGTCTTCTTGTTATGAAAACAGAAACTTGACAGATGAAATTTGGAAATGAACAAAGCTGTTGTAAAAGCCTGGTATTAAGTTGATCTACAAAGAATTTGTATTCAGATAAGAAAGAATGAGACAAAGTAAGGAATATTATAAGTGAGGAACTTTGCCATTTTCAGTGGCAAAGTGGACAAAAAAACAGCAAATGCTCACAATAACAAATGCAGCCAGCTCCTTTATGTCCTGTCTTACACGACTGGCAAACTGATTAATCGAGGTGTGTCTGACAAAAAATAAAAAATAAAAAATCTGAACTGAAATTCAGAACAATTAAACCAGGAAGTTGGATTTCAAGTAACCTATTGGGCAAGTAACTCATAGCTTTTTGTGTCTCTGTGTGAAGGCTTGAGATGCGTAATCTTCTGGTGAACAGAGAGGATCTGCTGAGGACCAACAGCCAGCTCAACAACGAGCTGAAGAGGATGAGGGAGCAGATGATAGAGATGGATAAACAGACCCAGACCATGGCAGAGAAATACAGAGAGATGGAGGTATCTATCTATCTATCTATCTATCTATCTATCTATCTATCTATCTATCTATCTATCTATCTATCTATCTATCTATCTATCTATCTATCTATCTATCTATCTATCTATCTATCTATCTATCTATCTATCTATCCTAATGAGTCTTGTGTTGCGTTGTGCAGATGGAGGTGAAGCAGGCTCGTGACGTGATGGTGGAGGCCAACACACAGGAGTATGCCTTCAACTACCTCCAGCAGTCCCTCAAAAACAAGATTCAGGATGCTGAGGTAAACATCTCCACAAAGCAGCAGCAAACACCACTACTGTAGATGTTGTGTTTACTAAATCTCTGTGTGACAGATTGTATAATATTACTGCAAAAACATGTTTTAGTGAAGCCTTAGACGGCAGGACAATGTGAATGCACATGAGAGCATGGAGTATTTTCAAAATGTTTCTTTTTTGGTGCGTTCAGTTAGTTTTGGGAATCTCCATCAACATACATGTTGTCTTAGGAGGCTTTCGAGGCTCTGAACCGTGTGTGTGTGTGTGTGTGTGTGTGTGCAGGAGAACCTGGAGAAGCAGATGCAACATTCTAAGACTCTTTCTGACAAGCTGTGGCTGGCAGAGCGCCAGCTGGAGGAGCTGGAGGTGGACAAAGACACCAAATCAAAGAGGACGTCTGAACTCAACAGCAACATCCAGAGACTGGAGACAGAGGTACAGAACCGCTTTGGCTTTTTATTGTCAAACATTGGCTCATTGGCTTCATAACAGTACATAGAAAGCTGTAACATCCTGTGTCTCCAGCTGGCTGAGGCCATCAAGAGCTCCACGCAGGCTGCAGCAGAGATGAGCCTGCAGCTGAAGCTGCGTGAGGACGCCCAGGTCAGGGTGGAGGAGCTGGAGGAGTCTCTGCTGGAGAAGGACCAGGAGATGCAGAGACTGGAGGCCCTCGTCAGCAAGCTGCAGGGAGAGGTACTGCACCTGAGACATCCCATAATACTATTAAGCATTTCCTAAAATTGAGGTTATTTGGTGTCACCTGGTGCTATGTTGTTGGTGGGTCACTACGGTGACAGATACTGTATCACCATGACACTTCTATCACTTACATTAAGACAAATATTTTTTGTATTACAAGTAGGGCCGGGACTCGATTAAAAAAATTAATCTAATTAATCAGAGGCTTTGTAATTAATTAATCGCAATTAATCGCATTTTAATTGCATATAAATATTTGACCTGAGAACAGTGAGAACTAACACCTGGATGGATGGATTTTTTTTCACATGGATTTTAGTGTCACCATTTTATAATGATTGAATACATAGCTGCTCATTTTGTTCTTAAAACATGCAACAGTGGTTGCAGTGCTGAGGCACCAGGTCGGTTTGAGCTCATCCAGTCAGAGGTCAGTCTGAGGAGCAGGATTAAAACTCCGCAGGCAGCTCAGGGTCGGCGGCTTTTTGACTTGTTACTCGCTGGTGTGTTAGCGATGGTACAGCCTGAGGCCAGTATACAACAGGTAAGTTATAATAACATAATAATAACATAATAACAGTTCTATTCTCCAAATACCCAAATACAATTAAATGTGTATAAAAAGGAAGAACTGAAAAATTTGATATAATAAAAACTTTGTTCCTTGAAAAAATAAAAAAAATAAAATGCGATTAATTGTTTAATTGCGTTAATCAACCGATTAATCAACCGCAATTAACGCGTTAATTTCCCGGCCCTAATTACAAGTTCAAATTTTATGTATAAATATGTAAATTAGGTAATATCAAAATAAATATGCACTCATTTGCATACATTTCCAGAACAGAAATCTGAACAATAGATAAAGCTACTTTCAAAATCTTATTTTATTTTGTTGACATATTGGAGTCAGAAGGTTTTACAGATCTAACTCTATCTATCACTCTGTAAATGAGAAAATACTGTCACCAGCCCTAAAAACTCAAATCTCACCAGGATTAAGATGTTGTATAAATGAGGCTGTGAATGATAGATCAACAATCCCCTCTGTAAAAACCTGCAGAATAGACAGGGATCAAAGTGGAAGGTTTGGTGTGTGGAAGTGCTGCTGAAGTGATTTCTAGCTCAGAGTCGGAGTCTGAAAAACTCATTTTGAGAAAACAGCCTTTAAAGGCTTGTATTGTAAAATTCCATAGATTTAAAGTCAAAGTCAACTTTATTTGTCTCCCATGGGAGAAATTCATCTTGTCAATCATGTTGTTATGATTTGTTGCTGTTACAAAGGAAATTGGAGCATACATAATTGTCCAGGAGAGAGAGAGAGCTTTACAATGATACCTGATGTGACCTGGTCAGACCACAGACAGGGCAGTGTGTCACCGTACTGTAGCAGGGTAACTTTTGATGAATTTAGGAGAAATCTACTGAAGAAAGAGACAAAATGAAGTAAAATAACCATCTTAATGTGGATTTTCTATAAGAAAGCAAAATAGCCCAAAACTTCAAAAATGGATCAGTGCATGCACCTTAATGATCAAACTAACTCATGAATGTGATCTTTGTGTGTGTGTGTGCAGGTGTCTGGGAAGCTGATCGATAAGGAGCAGAGCCTAGAGGAGGAGATCCAGCTGAGGGAGAGGATCCAGCTGCAGTGTAAGCAGGCTGAGCGGACGGTGGAGGATCTCAGGATGGAGCTGCAGACCACATACCAGAACAGAGACGACCTGTCCAAACAACTCAAGCAGAGCCAGGTACTGAGCAGTCAGATCACACAACCCACTGGTTCTTCTTCAAAGGCTCCATCTTTTTCAACAGCTGTAGTTTCATTTTCATTTATCCACTGTAAGAAAAAACACAAAATCAATCTAGAAATCCTTCAATAACTGCATGAATAAACCTCAGCTGCCGTATCATCAGTAAAAACACAGATTAGTATTCTCTATATTACCCTACTATTCACACTGCAGACTGGTAACTCAATACCTCCTCCTTTTTCATTCCAGATGAATTTATTCTTTGAGTTTTTTAGAATGCTTTATCCTTTAATGTTTATGTGCATGACCTAATGATTCAAACAGAGATGTCCACCTAAATGAATCACTTATGAAAACCATCAGTTTGGGGTTAATGCGGCATTAATTATGCAAATCCTGTTTTGCAATCACTGTGCTAATTCCATATAATCCCAAATATTCATCATGTCTCTATTTCTGAAGATACTTAATCTGTCCCACTTCCAAATAACCTGAGTGACAAACAGTAGTCATGGGCACTGACCTGAAATCAGAAGCTAGCTGAACAAAGTTTGTTTGGGTAATGATGACTCATTCTTCTTCTCTTTCAGGAGAAGATCATTGACCTGGAGAGTGACCTGGAGGAGCTGCATGACAGCGAGCAGAGATGGGCAGCCAAACACAAGCGAGCTATTGAACAGGTAACCCTAAGCCTCCATGGAGGAATATGAACATCTCTGCTCATCTGTTTATTAGTTATTGACACATGTCCTGTGTTTCTGTGCAGATGGAGCAGCTGCAGCTAAAACTCATTCAGGAGAAAGATCTGAACGACGAGCTGGAGACTGAGAAGGTTGTCATGGAGAGACAGGTACTATCACACGTCTGTGTGTGTGTGTGCGTGCGTGTGTGCGTGTGTGCTTCATTATGTCTCTAATTCAAATTCAGACCTGTACCCAACGTTTTACAATACAATACAATAAATCTTTATTATCCACCATGGTGGAAATCTGCCTTCAGCTCACCGTAAAGATACAAAATTTAAAGGGATAGTATCATTTTTTTAAAGTGGGGTTGTATGATCTCCAAATAGCCCCTAAGTACTTTAATTGCAGTAGAAGACTCTCTGCACTCCTCCCGTTAGCAACGCCAGCCCATAACCCTGCCCAGAGATTTACAACATACATTGTTGTGAATGGACCCAACGAAACTGCCTATTTTCACGGCCTAAAAGAGGTTTTACCTGGAAAAAAATACACAGTTCCATTGTTCGCTATAATATAATTTTTTCCAGCCCCTCAAAGTGCAGGAAAAACACAGTTTTTATTTGGACCTAACCAACTCATGTATCCCTCCACCCAGTGATAGCGCCCGCCGATCAGCAGTTCGTCAGGTCCAAATAAAAACTGCATAAAAACTGCATTTTCCTGCACTTTGAAGGGCTGGAAAAAATTATATTATAGCGAACAATGGAACTGTGTATTTTTTGGGGGGGTAAAACCTCTTTTAGGCTGTGAAAATAGGCCGTTTCTTTGGGTCCATTCACAACAATGTATGTTGTAAATCTCTGGGCAGGGCTATGGGCTGGCGTTGCTAACGGGAGGAGTGCAGAGAGTCTTCTACTGCAATTAAAGTACTTAGGGGCTATTTGTAGATCATACAACCACACTTTAAAAAAATGCTACTATCCCTTTAATTAAAGACATACAGCAATCAAGAATGCTGTTAAAAACACAGTTAAAACATAGAGTTAGAAAAGAAGAAAAAAAGACAGTTAAGAGCAGTTCAGTGTTGGTGCATCACTTATGTTGAGTTGAGGAGGCGAGTAGCGTTGGGGATAAAAGATTTCTTAAAGGCTCCCTTAGCGAATGGGACCCTGTAGCGTCTCCTGGACTTCAGGAGCTTGAATTGGTTGGTTAGGGGGTGGAGCCTGTCTGCTGTCATTTTCCTGGCCTTCCTCATTGTCCTCTCTGGGTACATGTCTGTTAGTGACTTTTGGAGTCGTCCCACTGTTTTGTTACATACATGATGTCAGCTCCCTCTAGTGGACAATGTATGGACAGGGTCTGAAGTATTAAACACTACTGTTGTCCTCCTGGGTCAAGGAAGGAAGGAAGGAAGGAAGGACAAAGGGAAAGATGGGAGGACAGAAGGAAGGGAAGATAGATGGAGGGAGGGAACAGATTGGGTCAGTTGGGTCAAAAAGGAAGATTGTTGAAAGAAGTAAAGGGAAAGGAAGGAAAGAAAGATGGAGGGAGGGAACAGATTCGTTCAAGCAAGGAAGAAGAAGGAAGAAAGAAGGAAAGGAAAGAAATGTGGAGGGATAGAGAACAGATCTGGAAAGAGGAAGGAAGAAGAAATAAGGATGAAGGGAAGGAAGAAAGGGAGGGAGGAAGGAAGGGAAAAAGGAAGGAAAGAAGGAAGGATGGTGGAAGGGAACAGATTGGGTCAAAAAGGAAGGAAGAAGTAAGGACAAAGGGAAGGAAGGAAAGAAGGAAGGGAAACAGGATTGTGGAAAGAAGGAAGGGAGAAAGGAATGAAAGAAGGAACGTGGCGGAAGGAAGGACAATAGGAGGGTTCATTTCATCAAAGTGATCATCCATGCTTCAGCCATTCTGTGTTACACTGATATATTTCTACAGTATGGATGTTCCTAGAACACTGTTTTAAAACATCATGTGCATGTAGATAATCAGCAGTGGAATGTAAGAAAAGAGAGTTTATGCTCCATCTCAGATTTCTCCATCTGGTTGTGTGTTTGCAGCTCCGTGAGCTGCGTCTGGAAGTGGACGACCTTCAGAGCTCCAGAGTCCAGGAGGACGTCATCTCCAGGGCAGAGAGCCGGGTCAAAGAGCTGGAGAACTCCCTGAGGGCCGAGGAGAGGTCAGTCCTGCTTTCTGTAAAAGAACATCATTCTGCTGCGAGGCTGGGAGCCAGACTGACTGACGTAGGACAGGGGTGGACAGTCCATCACAGGGCTGGCGCATAGGGACCAATAACGTACACACTCACATTCACACCTACAGAATCGCCAGTCAACCAAGTGTGCATGTGTTTGGGGCTGCCGGAGAAAATCCCAGAACCTGGAGAGAACCCTCACAGACAGGAAGAGACCGTAGACCCAAACCCACAACATTATTGCATAGTCCTAACCACAGATCCACCATGGCTGCTGCAATAAAAATGTCTGATTGCTGTCTAGATAGAGGACGGCAGGACAAAAAAACCTGAGTTTCAATTCAAACAAGACAGTGCAGCTCCAATTTTTGGTCAGACTTGCTTGAAAAAGAATAAAGACCATGATAATTTGCAGTTCAGTCAATTGTTGTGTTCTTTGTGCAGGAATAAATCTGTCCTGATGAACACCATCAACAAACTTGAGAGGAGGATCAATGAACTGAGTGATCAGATGGAGGAGGAGCACAGGGTAGCCACGGAGCAGAAAGACCTGGTGAGACTCACACACACACACACACACACACACACACACACACTTTACCCACGCAAGGGCAGTGAAGTGCTGCAGGACAGTCTGGTCATGTGACAGGTAGATAAACATATATACAGCAGACTGCTTAAAGGGGTAGTTAAACATTTTGGCAAATTGGCAAATTGCCAAAATCCCTTCCACCAGAGCGTTGTGGAGTTGTTGGATTGTGTTTAACCAAGAAATCCCATGAGCCTCCATAGCGTAGCCCATCACCATAATCTCTATAGTCATAGCAGTAGGTTCGTTACCTTTAATTGTCGGTGCAAGCTATTTTCAGAACGGCGGAGCAGAGCCGTGAGCTGCTCAGAGCTACGCTATGGAGGCTCATGGGATTTCTTGGTTTCCCTCATCAAACTCATCAAATACACAATCCAACAACTCCATAACGCTCTGGTGGACAAGTTGTGACCTGCACATTCACCACGCTATGAGATAATAACTACTAGTTGTTGTGAGACGTGAGCAATGTTTACTTTTCCCATCACCTATGTGATGCATATTTTGATCAACTAAATATTAATTTAATGTCACACGAGCACCTCAATCTCCAAACAAATAACTATTACAATGAACCACAGGTTGCCGACCCCTGCTACAAGGATTATGGCAATGGGCCAATTTGCCAAAATGTTGAACTATCTCTTTAACTGAAATATACATGCCTACCACGCATTTAAAGTATGATTCTTTCCCATTTTTAGGACATTCCTTGATTTGTGGCCAAAAGAGTTCTATTTTTTAGACATCCTTTTTCGGAGGTCTGTTCTTAACAGGCTGCTGTGTCTGTCTCTGTCTCTGGGTACATGTCCTTTTGTAGTAGTTCCTTTGGCTGTCTGCTCGTTTGTCAGCGGTGACATACCCAAGTCTCCAAACACAAACCAGGCTGCGCTGATGCAACGCATGGCAGCGACAGTGAAACTCCCACAGACATAATGATGTCACATGATGGCTTGTGCTCCAAAGTGAATGTATTAGTCACTCGGCCCCTTCAAAGGAGATGAGGAGAGGTTTTAATGACATGTGTCTGCTCCTCCAGATGACCCAGAGGATGCGCTCTCTGAAGCGTCAGCTCAATGAGGCGGAGGAAGAGACGAGCAGGAAGGACGCACAGTACCGCCACACCCAGAGAGAGCTGGCCGAGGAGAGGGAGACGAGTGGACGTCTGCAGAGACAGCTGCTGGACCTCCAGACAAAGTATATATATACACTCCACACACACCTATTCATGACACATCTCCCCATCGTTTCCAAAGAGAAAGCCAACATCTTCTGTGTGTCTCTGTAACAGGCGTACGGATACACTGACCATCCGTCAGACTCTGGATAACTTGAAGCTGGACCTCAGCATAGATGATGAAGATGAGGAGGAGCAGCCACTAAAAGAACAGACAGACAGCGCCACCAAAGTCTAAACCACACCATCCACAAATATCAGATTTAAAAGTCTCACTCCATGCAGAGCGATGTCCACTCCTTTCTGCAAAAACTCCTTCATGTTACCACATGCAAAATTCCACCAAGAGTTTTTCCATTACGTTTGTTGTCTCTCTTGTGCTAAAACTTGAAATCCTGAATAACATTTTAGTTCATTCATTACAAAGACAACTCATTGAACCTTCATTTAAATATCTGTGCTGAGTTTCTAAGCACTTGTCCTTTTAAAGAAAGTTCTTCTCTATTTCACAATGTACAATGAAGATGATACAATAATTTTAATTTATTATGCATTTATCACAA
Source organism: Decapterus maruadsi (assembly GCA_030347415.2). Taxonomy (NCBI): domain Eukaryota; kingdom Metazoa; phylum Chordata; class Actinopteri; order Carangiformes; family Carangidae; genus Decapterus; species Decapterus maruadsi. The sequence continues at coordinate 1,957,052 of CM064904.1, read as the reverse complement.
GTAACTTAAGACAGTGGTTTATAACTTAGCTGCAACTCCAAAGGTCACACTTGCAATTGATTTGAAGTAATTATTTGGAAATGAAGTCTGATACTTGTTACAGATACTTGAATATTATGAAATCAAAGTACACAGCCTAATAACTTCCCGAAAATGTCCTGAGAACACATAATGAAATAAAAAAAACTCACAAAGAGCTCTGTAGGGAGAAGCTCCTGGTGGACTCACAACACTGCCAAGAAGCCAAATGCTTTTTAGAATATGTGAGAGAGAAGAGCACATGTTTAATCTGCTCTTCTCTGTCTGTTTGTTTCCTAAAGATCCACTTCCAGGACACATTGACACAAGCTGAACAGGTGATTTAATAAAGGTGCCTTGAAGAATAGGCCCAACAGAGTCTGGTAGACTCAGCTGAGTGTCAACCTAAAATGTGACAGACTTCAGTTGAATGAGTTTCTCTGACGTTTTCTCATTGTTTGGTGGAGCTGTGCTGGCAGTTCTTCCATAAAGGGGCGTTTTCCATATTAGTTTTCAGTTTTCCATATCCCATTCTTCTGCAGTATTGGAACATATCCCAAACTGGGTGCAAAGATAGTACCTGGTAATGGCAAACAACATGGAATAACAGACGGATGTCTTTGGATATGATTGTAGATGATTCACACTCAAAAAGAATTAAGATTATTTATATTGAATATATTGAGTGTTTATGTTGTTATGATTTGAAGATTACTGAGCTTTGTGTACATGCAGTTGCTGGTCGGGCAAAAACTTCTTTTAGAAAATGACATGTTTGATTTTAGATTTCAGTTTAAGGTACTCATGGGGGTTTGCTGCTGTATTAATGTATTAAGATTTAAAGGATAAGATTGTTGGCGTCAACGAAGAAGGCCAAAATAAGATGACACACTTGCTGTTATGTGGATGATGATTGTATTTATCCAGATTCAGTCAAAGTTAAATGTTTAAAGGGATAGTTCAACATTTTGGCAAATTGGCCCATTGCCATAATCGCTATAGTCATAGCAGTAGGTTCGTTACCTTTAATTGTCGGTGTAAGCTATTTTTAGTACGGCGGAGCGAAGCAACAGGCTGCTCAGGGCTATTCTATGGAGGCAAAGGGAATTTCTTGGTTTCTCTCATCAAACTCATCAAATACACAACCCAGCAACTCAAAAGCGCTGTTGTGGACACCTTGTGAGCTGCAGAACCACCACGCTATGAGATAATGACGGAACGGTACGAGACGGAGCCGTTTTCGAGGTAAATTCATGCAAAACCGCTGATGCACGTTGCGTTCAGGGACAGTTTTTCAGCAATTAGTCTCCGTATTTACCCTGTATTTACCTCGAAAACGGCTCCGTTTCGTATCGTTCCGTCATTATCTCATAGCGTGGTGGTTCTGCAGCTCACAACGTGTCCACAACAGCGCTTTTGAGTTGCTGGGTTGTGTATTTGATGAGTTTGATGAGAGAAACCAAGAAATTCCCTTAGCCTCCATAGCGTAGCCCTGAGCAGCCTGCTGCTCCGCTCCGCCGTACTGAAAATAGCTTACATCGACAATTAAAGGTAATGAACCTACTGCTATGACTATAGCGATTATGGCAATGGGCCAATTTGCCAAAATGTTGAACTATCCCTTTAAAAGTGTAACAACCAAGGTATTTTATATCCGAATATCTGAATGCAAGATAACTGTATTTGCTGTATGTGGAAGAGGGAAACAACACAAACATGTTTATTGTTTTTAGCTATGTGTTTTTCTTCACCATGTTCTCTATGCTCTTGTTTTGGATGAAATCACTTTTTTCCAAAGGACAATAAGAGCAGACAGAAAGAAACAGGACTGGTTCATTGGATTCAAATCATCAGCAGAACATGAGGCTCATTCCCTGGTTTAATTCTCAGATCTTGATTATGGCCAGTCCTGTTACAACACACTTGTGCATGTTCTCTGTTTGTATTTTTGTGTCTGTTAAAATCACATGAAGCTACAGTTATGATACTATTTGGATCTTTATGTTTACAACTGCTGTATTTTGCTTTTTGGAAAGAGGAGCATAAATCAAAGTTTTCTCTATGAAAGAGTTTCATGTCTTTGAGCTGTTGGGAATAATTGCTTCAGTGTCACTAGTGTTATCTCATTTAAAAAAGTGGCAGTGCCTACATATATGTAAAAAGAAAAGAAACACATTCACATATTTTTGTACTTCACTTCACATTCACTGGTTCTACTGTTCTCTACTGGGTATTTATTTTTGTTTTTCATATTCTCTCTTTTGGTGAGAAGTGCAAATGCAAAGGGCAAATAAACTCTTCTCTGCTGTGACTCTTCCCGTGTGTCTTTGCTTCGAATTAGAAAATCTCTTCAATAAGAGCTATCTGTAAGTTCTGCTATTGCTACATAGCTAATGGTAGCGTACCAGTCTTGAAGAAATGTAAGTTCAGCATCAAACTTCATTGGATTTTGAAAAAAAGTGCCATCACCAACAATTAACCCATAAGAACCCGGACCCATTTCTCCTTTAAGGAAAATAAAACAGATAAAATGTACCACATGTTACACGTGTGTCACTACCCCAGTATCTGAGATCTGTAATGTTACATAATACATTACTTCTGTAATTTGAACATAAATTAGATGAAAAGCCAAAAGAAAAAAAAAAATAATTTACCTTTTTATTTGCAATTTTTTTGTTTTATTTTATTTCACAAATTATTTTCTGATTAGTTTAACAACTGTAACAAATAGATTCAAGTTTGCCTCATATTTGAGGCCTTCTCAACAATATAGAGATGATATACATGGAGCTGCAAGAACAGAATACTGTACATGTACACAGTGCAAAATGTTTTGTATGATTAGCACCATCTGTTATGCCACTTTAGCCTCGAGCCAAGTGAAGCAACATTTGAAGCAATTTCTCTCCTCAGTGAAGCAAAGCTGCACATCACATTTCTCACAGAGGGTGTTAAAGCTGCATTCACTTGACAGAACTTGCAAGGACCATGATTCTTCACATCTTTCACATGCCAGTGTGCAACCTTATTACTGCAAAGATCATCTGGAACTCCAACACAATCTCTGGGTGGTTGTGGAAATGTGGGGTTTGCCCTTTGTCAATGTACTGTATAAGGACCAGTCAAATGGCACCAAGTAGTTTAGTTTGGTGGTAAATCAACCATGCACTCACAAGGCCTAGCATGATGTGATTCCACCCATATCCTACTGCTTTGACCCCTCTGATCCTTTGATGGAGGAAATTACACTTGAGAACCCCTTAGCACAAAGTAGTTTATTAAAGTGTACTACAAGTATACTCATTTTATACTAAAATTGAGGCAGTATACTTGGAAGTGTACTTTTGTAACTTATAATGACCTATAAAGTATACTTATAAACTTAGAATGTTCCAATTTAGTCCAAAGAAGTATCAAATTAGTTTCCGCCACCACTAATAATAACAAAATAATGATAGAGACTTCCCATTAACAGTATACTCCACGTATACTTTTTAAACCGAATAAAATGAAAATGTTCTTTAAAAGTATCAAATTAGTATACATTTTACTTAATAAAATGAACTTCAAGTATACTCATTTTTGCTAAGCGACATCAGTGTCAATATTTACCTTAACCTGTTCAACTAATGAAGAGTTCTAGAGTTTCTCCTGTTAATTTGATAGTAGGATCTCTAAATTGCTCTTATGCTATTGTAGCTCTAGGTTGACCCCCTCGCCCTTTGCATCAATGGAACAACTGTGCCCCAGCCCTTCTCTCTGGACCAGTAAGCAAGTATTGTGAATGATTTTTCTTCATGTCAACAACAAGCAACAGACTCCAAAGTTATAGTACTAATTCATCTTTAATCAGCTGTCAGATTTCACAATTCCTGGATAAATTTACTGCAAAGTCATCATCTATAACAAATGCTTCCGCTAGATAAAATGCAAACAACTGACTGCAAATATACTCATCAAAACATACAATGTTCAGTTCCAGTTTTTAACACTTTTAAAATGGTCTTTTTTTCACATTTTACAATTGTCTTGAGCAAATATATCTTGACATTTCTACTTAAACTGGACAATTTGCTTTCTTTGTCAAAAATAAGTAATAAATCTACACATGAAAAGTGACAAAAGAAATACAAGCAAAGTAAAGTAAAGTGGGGGGAATTTTTAAATATGATCTGATAGTAACCATTTACAGCAAGGCTTTCCTTTATCAACATTTCATTGTTTCCTGTTTGTCAGTAACTTAGCCTATATATAAATATAATACATGCTAACAAAATGTGTCCATGTGCTCTAAAACAGTGGTTCTCATCGTGGGGTCCAGGGACCCCCAAGGGTCCTTGTGAGGGTTCAAGGGGGTCCCTCTTTTTCTAGAAGTTTTTTGAGACATTTTTACCACTCTTTTTTTCCTTTTTTAAAAAATAAGAAAAACAAATTAAGACTTTTCTTTTTACCACTTTTTCTAGAATTTTTAAAAACTTTTTTGAAGAAATTTCACCACTTTTTTTCTAGATTTTTATTTAAATATATATATATATTGGGGAATTTTTACCACTTGTTCTAGAAATGTTTAAATGTTTTTGGAGAAATTGCACCATTTTTCCCCATAAATTTCTCTATAATATTTCCAAAAATTCACACCATTGGCCCTAATTTTAATAAAAAATGTAACATTCTTCAGTCTCAGAACAAATATATGTGTATTTCTGGCATTTGCTTCAAAATTTTGTCCAATGGGGGTCCATGGTCTAATTTGTGTCAGTTTAGGGGTCCTTGATGTAAAAACCTTTGAGAACCACTGCTCCAAAATATTAGCTTGTGACATGTCATTATTAACTTGTAGCCTAGTACAGTCTACTAGCATGCTACGGCTGCAGGGGAAACACTGTAACTACTGTTAATTCAGTGCTGTAGAATCAGTGGCTGCTGTAGCTATTTGGTCTCTACAGTCAGCTATGTTTTAGCTTACTATTCTTGCTCCATGCCAATGTAATGTAGGCCTACTTCAAATTACTGTAAAATACATTCTCTACAGTCCTGACTTGTTAATAAAACTCTGCTCATAAAGCTGGATAAATAATGTTGTACAGTTTTGTAAAATAATGTCAGAGTTGTAGAAGATACTGTAGGTCTGTGAGGAAATACCAGAGAAATGAAAGAAAGAACCATGATTGAAGTAAAATGACTTGTTTGTCCTTTTGTCAGGTGTTTATATTTCACTTCTGCTATCTGAAAATAAAATGCATACATTAACTGTAGAGTTGCTTGGTAACCAGAGAAACAGGTGTTACAGCAAACCAGCTCTTCAATGGTATGGCAGTGTATTTGATGTTATGTTTTTGCCATTTGTATATTTAAATATAGACATCCTGTATATCTCCAAAATGAATTCCCTGACTTTCTATGTGTTAATAAATGTATTTTGGAAGTATTCAGCTCAGGGATCGTTTTGCTGTCAACACACCTCACCAGTGTAGAAAGGCCTTGCCGTAACTGCTATCAGACTCCTCCACAGAGTGTTGACAATCAAAGTTGAAACTCTTTTTTTTTTTCTCTCCTTCAAAAATAGCATTAACCATTTGCATCACATCAAAGCAGAGTTCTTTGCAGCAAAACCCAAAGGGTAAAAACAAAGATTTATTTGCAGCTCTGACATCAGAAACACTAAACGCATCACAGGTCATTCCATTCTTGTGGTGTCAAACATGCGAACAGTGCAACAAACCCAACAAACACACAGGCATCGATACACACAGTGAAAACTGAACAAACGTGTACAAACCGCAGGCATCAGAGAGAATTCACACACAGAGGATATCCAAAAATAAAAGCTCTTAGAGGTACTTGGATTGATTAGTTGTTTGGATATACTGAGCACGAAAACAACATAAGGACTTCTGCTCTTGTTTGCCTCTGTTTTGTTATCTATAATTAATAATGCATTAAAATATTAAGTAGCTCACACACTTTACAGAGGATCAGACAGAAGAGTTAACAGGCACAACATGTCTCTTCTGTGTAAACTTTCAAAGTCAATTCAAAAACTACATTAAAGACTGAGCAGGTTTATGAAAGAGATGCTTTCAGAAAACCATGATTTAAGACAGTGAAGTATAGAAGACATAAGACACAACTGTGGCACAACTAAATAACAGATTTAAGAAAAAAGGAGAAAGAGATAAAAATAAGATAAGACAAAAACATAATCAGGAAGTCTCTGATAAAAGCTAGCAGACTGGTTCAAGAGATTGTCATGGTTAGAGGGGGTTGGTCCAAGATCTTGAGATCCTCCAGATTTTCCATCTGAAGGAACCTGACTTTTTGGAAAATCTCAAATAGGAAAATCATTTCCAATCATAACTATTAATTTGGTACTGTTTATGAATCAGTTGGGTTTGTCTCTGTACTTTATTTGTTCTAATCTGCTGGGTTTATATTAAAGATTCATTTGAATGTAGTGTTATTTGTCTTAACAACACAGCATTAAATGAGTTGCCAGTCATCTTGATAAGTAAGACTGCATGACATTTAAGGCCCTTAAATGATTGACCTGTCAATTAAGTTAAAAAGAAATTAAAATAAAATAAATTAAGAACGTAGAAACCCGACAAGTGACTTAAATAAATCATTTTTTGATCATTATTTATATTAATAATGAGATAATTGATTAATAATAAGATTAAAAGACATACATCTGCATTGGTCAATATTAACATATAATAATATAATAATAATAGATGACATTACCATGTGTAATTTGAAAGGTGACACTTGTAGTCAACCCACAGAGAACTATGCAGCATGTTACGGAGCATTTTAGCCTCTTTAGGCTCATTGTTTTGGTTTTACTGCATGTCTGGTTCAGTCTGAGCACTGTCATCAAACAGCAGCTCAAATAAACCACTGTGCTCCACCTGCCCAGCATCAAACACCAAACAGACGGTTAGCAACTAGCTGATGGAGAGGACGGAATCAGAATCATGTCATGATGACACTGCCAAGCTCAGTAGAATCAGTACAGCATTGTGGGTAAGTTCATTCATTCAACTGTGTCAGCGATATCTAACTTAGGCTTGGTATAGTCTACTATAGAGCTGTTTGCTGTGGAAGTAGGCGTTTTATGGTGTGTTACAACCAAAAACGTAATAACGGCCAATAACGTAATAACTGCCAATAACGTAATAATTTTGGCCATTTCAAATGTAATAAAGCCAATAGTGTAATAATGTGCCAATAATGTAATAAAACTTTTGAGCCAATAACGTAATAACTTTTTGCCGATAATGTAATAAGGCATTACATTATCGGCACCAGTTATTACATTTTGAAAGGTTTTTTTTAATACCAGGCCAATAACGTAATAACCAGCCAATAATGTAATGCCTTATTACATTATCGGCAAAAAGTTATTACGTTATTGGCTCAAAAGTTTTATTACATTGTTGGCACATTATTACACTATTGGCTTTATTACATTTGAAATGGCCAAAATTATTACGTTATTGGCAGTTATTACGTTATTGGCCGTTATTACGTTTTTGGTTGTAACATGGTGGTAATATGACAATATTCCACTTTGATTTTATTTGCAGCTTCACCAAGCTTAACCACCTACAGTAAGACTTAATGACATAATTTGACTTAAATATCACTTGCTATATTATACAGTATGTCATGAAATGAAAGCTGCAGCAAAGGAAACAACAAAACCTTCAGCAAGGTGTAGTGTTAGAATTATGTATAGAAAAAAATATATAAAGGGGCTATTATAACCTGTACACAATGGTTACACACATAGAACCATAATAAAACATGACATGGTTAGCTGAAACAGTGCAAACAAACCGACAGAGACATGATCACTATAACGCTGCTGAACAAGTGGAGTTATGATGTGAACCAGCTCTTTCTGTCACTTTTCATTCGTTTTTCATATGGCACTGGGATCAGCTGTTGACAGACCAACCTACCATGCTTTTAATAACAGCGGAACAGCTAATTCCCCATGTTTCTTGTGCACCTCAACTAGTCTCGAGATTTTTCATGAAATAAGGCAGATCAGGGTGTTAGAAGAGGAAAAATGCTGAGTTGCAGTTTAAACGAGATCATCAGCTGATGGAGATTTTTGACACTTGACATAAACACCTGTATTTTTTATGGTAAAATTCCATCTAAATGGCTTGTGAAGACTGGTGTGTGTGTGTGTGTGTGCTCAAGCAGCTCAAGCATATGGTGCAAAACATGCAGCCTTCATACTGAAATCAGGAATTTGGTTTCAGTGCGTCATGATTCCACTGGGTCATCTATCTGTACACCAACTATCACACATAACAGTTGATCCACAGTTACTTCATATGTTGAGCAAACAAGTTCAACTCTACTTTATCAGGAATCTATACCAGTGGAATTTACAGTGTCTTCATGTGACACACATGTCACTAAATGTATGATTTGGGGATCAGATAGGTCCACCATATAGCAGTGTAAAAATGTATAATTATAAATATGAATGCATCTTGATGTCATGAAATAACAGAAAAGATAATCATGATTGATATGAAGCATATGAAAAATATTTTTAAACATGAAATATGACAACTCAAATACTATTCTATGTTTTACATTTCTATGAATATAAATAATTTGACACATTGGTATTTGACTCTGATTTTCTTTGGAGATGAAAGGTCAACTATAAAATTAAGAGCTCTGAAGATCTAACATCACCTGACTGACCCTCGGCATTTTAGCCATTATCAGAAAGGTTTACTTTCATGATTCAAGAAAAGGATTCTAATTAGGTACAATTATTTTCTCCTCTCACCTTATATTACATATGTAAATTTCATGTTCTGTCTTTGAAGTAGTAAGTCACGGTGACAGTAGACACCCCAAGCAACCAATTCAGTTGACGTACCTTCAAGGGATAGTTCACCCAAAATTCAAATTTCACTCATTATCTCCTCACCCTCATGTCGACTAAGAGCTGTGAGAATTTTCAGAGTCCTCTGTTCCTTCTCTGAGTTACGGGGGGGTCCACGCAGCAGTATTTGTCCATATAATGGTTGTGAATGGACACCACTTTTCTTGGTCCAAAAAGACACACCAAAAAACATCCAAATACCTCCACACTGCTCGTCTGTAATGTCCCTCTTGTATTGAAGCCCCGACATGAGAAATTGTTCCGAAAAAAAAATGAAATAAGTCTATATTTTAAGCTTGTTTGTAGCAGAAGCTCCCAGTGTCTCAGTTCACTGCTCTTCCTGTGTCAGTGCAAATCTCGTGTGATTTACAGACGAGCAGTATGGAAGAAAAGTGGTATCCATTCACAACCATTATGGACAAATACTGCTGCGTGGACCCCCATAACTCTGAGAAGGAACGGAGGACTCTGAAAATTCTCCCAGCTCTTCGTCGACATGAGGGTGAGTAGATAATGAGTGAAATTTGAAATTTGGGTGAACTATCCCTTTAAACTCCAACAGAGATCAAGTTGGTCCCTCCACAATGGAACAAAGATTTGAAAGCCGAGGCAGTCCATCAGTTTGAAACACTACATCTACTCTGGTCTCTAATCATGTAAAATGTAAACGTTTTCCTCCATTGCACATGTAACATGCTGTACCCATATCCATCCTACAATATGAAAGTCTGACACCACCGTGGAGATCATGAAGGCTCGCTGTGTCCAACATGTGTAATGGTCAAGTACCTAATCATATGTCAAACCATCCAGAGAATCCAAAAATGCCACATCTAATCAATCATATGGCAGTCCTGCTGAAAAAGACCATTGTGTGTTAGCTGAACTTCACAACTGACTTGTATTGGTATCAAAATCCAGATATAAAGATGGATGAGCACTCCTCCAGAGCAAACGCTACGTGTTGGCACAGAAAGCTAATGATTATCAGTCACAGCAGCGTTGAACAGTCATGTGAGATGACTGATACAAAACGTTTTTCTCCATCTGAAAGTGAATGAAACAAACACAAAAGACTTCCCAGCTGCTTACAGTGTGTCTGCAGCTTGTAGCCGATAGTAACACTGAAGGGCACTGCACTCTGCTATGTATTTAGCAGCCATAATCTAGCTAACAAAGACTTTGCCCTCCTCTGCCAGTGTCACTCCGGTTGTTAAGGTGTCCTACATGACATTGAAGTGACGATGTCATAATTTCATCTCATATTACTGAACCACATAACACTGTTGAGAAAAATACAAAATAATTTTGGCCAATACAGGTACAGCATAGATCACAGTGTGGAACAGGGGGAAAAAGAGAAAAGAACACATCAGGACACAGATGATTGAGTCATTTCAATCCTTCAAACCACTTGAGCTGAGGTTAGTTCCCAGTTTACTTGTTTCAAATGATGAATGAAACTCTGGCATTCTGTTTGAACTGTAACAAACAGAGCTGAAAGGCAGACAGGCTGAGACTGTGATATCTAAAATATCCACTAGAGGGGAGTAGGATTGTTTCATTATCAGAGAGGCAGACAGTTTGGGAGAATTAAGAATTCAGAAGATGATTAGAGTAACTGTCTTTTTGTATTCACTTGTTTTACTTGTCACCTTATTGCGATGCTGGGACCTGAGTATAAATTTAGTTATTTTCATGTGAAAGCATATTTTAGAAAGACAATAAATTAACCTTGAATCTTGACGTTAATTTGAGAGTAAATAATAAAGTGATAAAGTGAAGAGAAGACAAGGAAACGAACTGAATCAAAGATGGGTAAAAGAGGGAACGAGGGAGGGAACGTGACAGGTAGGATGGACAGATACCAAAGGACTGCTGACCGGTTGTTTCCTGATTTGCCTCTTGATCTAACATGCACATTTCTTCTCAACGGGCTGTGCTTCACCAAGCTTTGTGGCCCCGTTCCCATTGGCCGCCTCGGCAGGCGGTTTGTCGACACATTGCTCCATCCTCTTCATGACCAGGTCCAACAGTGTTATCACTGCCTTGTCCACCTCTGTTCCTGTCGCCGCACTCGTCTCAAAGTATGGGATGCTGTGAGGGACAAGAAGAGAAGATATTTTTTTTTAAAGATCTGTAAGCATAAAAGTTTTAGCAAGACATTTATAATTGATATCCATTTCGGTTAAAGGGATAGTTCAACATTTCGCCTACAGTATCACCATAATCCCTTTAATCACAGCAGTAGGTTAATTACCTTTGCAAGTTGTTTTGAGATCCATGGGGCAGAGATACAGAATCCAACAACTCAAAAACGCTCTATGGACAAGTTGTGACCTGCACATTCGCCACGCTATGAAGTAATCATGTATGTATGTACTTGTATCGTTATGTAACATTACGATACAAGTACTTTCGCTTTTGAATTCACTCAGCCCAGCAGCCGTGTCTGGAATGTAGTTCCGGCTATGCATTTACCTCAAAAACAACTCTGTCCAGGATTATGACAGAACTAGCCCTTTAAACCACTCTGGACCACTGTTATGCCTTTATTTGCTGAATGCTGGGGGACCTCTGTAGAACCCCCCCAGTCTTTGCACATCTCACACACATACACACACGAGGCTCACACTGCACAATTGCCACTTTAAACTGCTAGGGGGCGCTGCTGCTGCTGCTGCAGCTGTCATTGTCATTGTCATTGTCATTATATCCTTTATTTATTGCACTGTTTTTAATTGTAGGTCCTAAATGACATTAATATAGTTTTTAGTTTTTAACTATAGTTTTATTTATTGTATTTATTTATTTCAGTGGGCTGGCACGGGACCAGGGCATCGTAATTTTGTTCATCCCATGTTTTTAACATGTGTTGTATGACAATAAAGAGACCTTTGACCTTTGACCTTTGATTTGACAGCCATTTCTTGTTACATTGGCTTCTGAGAAGTTTCTTGTCATCCAGGTCATGGTTAAGTGATCTTAATGAAGGGAACCAGACTTGTTTGAGGTTCTTGAAGCTTTCTAGATAGTTATTATGAGGTGCATTAAGTGTTCATGGAGCCCACTGGGAAAACTACACAGATGTACTGGTAAACCAAGAATGAGGTTGATGGGAAGTGAGACTGCTTGTGATTTTGATGGTTAAGATTACAGGATGGTGGAGCCAGAGAGGAGTGTTCATTTTGGGAACATTGGGGGTACAGTATGTGCTGCAGCTGGGATGAGGGAGGGGGCAACATCTCCAACACCCAGGCCATGGTTCTTTGCCCAGAAATCAGGGATAGCTCCTTTGGGTAGAGGGTTAAATAATGTGATAATGACAGACAAACTGGTGCAGTGTCAGTGGTAATGGTTGACCGTGTGAAAAGGAAGCTATGCTCATGCTTCCTTGTCTCATGTTGCCAGGAAACATGATAAGACTGATGCCTTAGCTGGAATGACACCAGGAAATGATTTTTGACTTGTCAAACAGGAAGTCATTTGTGTAAAACTTGTTGTCAGCACTGCACAGCAGTCACATACCGTCTGGGATGTTGAGTTAGGCCTCACTTTCATACAGTTAGACTACTGTTCATGTAATGTCAAGCAGTCCTTACCCAATATGAAAAACAAACATACCCATATTTATCTGCCAGCTCCTTGGCCTGTTTCTCCTGAACCTCCCGCTGGTCGGCTAGGTCTGCCTTGTTTCCCACCAACACAATATCTGGGTTCTCACAGTAGGCATTGGCCTGGAGCTGGCCTGGAAGATGATACAAATAGGCAGAAAACACATTAGCGTTGAAAAATGAGTGACAGCTGAGGTTTAGGACATGTAAATATCTGAAGTCAACAACATACTCATCCAGTTTCTGACATTGAGGAAGCTCTGCTGGCTGGTGAGATCAAACATCAGCAAGAACCCCATGGCGTCTCTGAAGAACGCCGTCGTCAGGCTGCGGAACCTAGATCATACACACACAACTTTAAAATATAAAATGCCATACTGTACATTAAAGCAGATATCAGCGGTCCGGCCGTTTCGGCTAATGCTGCGTTCAAGGCAGGCTTTTGAAAGCGTAAGTTACAGCTTCAAGTCACAACTACAACTTTGTAGCGTTCCAGGTAACCTGTAACTCGTGTTTTTACCGTCCTGTTGTCTGTGAAAGTCACTATAACGGCCTCTCGTAACTTCCGACCCGTGAACTCGTACCAGATTGAACTGGTATGACTTCACAGGAAGGAAAAACACAAAGTACGAGTTTCCTTGAACGCATCATGAGTTAGCAGCCCCCGCCCTCGTCAGGCATCTATTGGTCCTCGTGCTACGTCACCACATTCACGCGCATCCCTTGGCTGCACACACAGCCCTTCATGCCGTTCTCTCTCCTCATTGGATAACACTTGTATCCTACAAGGAAAGTTTTCTCCTGGTTTACAGCAGAGCAGAGTGACGGAGAGACCAAACACTCTATGGAAGTGATGCTGACGGAAAATAGGACTATTTAGGACTTAGATTAACAAAAACATTCCGCCGATATCTGCTTTAAAAGATTGTTTAAAGCATATCATTTAGTTTTATCAGGTTACAGCATTAGAGGGATCTTGAAGACTAGTTGCAGCACAACTCAGGTGTTCTCATTCAACGGATCTTTTAAATGCAGCCCAGAAGTACTGCTACTTCAGTCCAACAGCTACAGATCCACTGTGTGGCCCGTGCCTTCTGAGGCAGCTCCCCGCCTGCCCCCACTGGACTGGGACAATCATCCTGGACTCCGGTGATGGTTCCCACATACAGACTGGGAAATTCCCAAATGCATGTTTGGTCCACCAGCTCCAGGATGCACCGTACAGGTCATGCCATCCACCCTCACATTGCTGCTGTTCAGTAAACACTTTTCCCTGTAACCTCTTTTTCTTTGTTTTTTTTTCCTATTACACTCATTCTATTACAATCATGTACTGTCTCCATATGTCCCTTACCATCTGTCCCTCAATACCCCCTTACTTCCCCCTTGACCCACCATGGTGTTCCATGGCCTATTCCCTACAAAGTCTGACAAGGAGGGTTGGTGACAGTCACAAACATGCACAGTAATAGTATAAAATATTCAGATGCAAGACCAACAGTGCATCAATCTTTGAAAAGGTTTACACCCCAAGAAGACTAATGCAGACAGGTTGAAAAACAGCCTGTGGGATTTAAGTGCAGGGCCTGGAGCTGGAACACCAACAACAGAATTCCCTGCCTACGTGACAACGCTGAACCTTTCCTCAGTCCTCAACTCAGCTGGTTTAGCAAAAAGTCCGTTTTCAGAGACCTCAGACTGAGTTAGCATCTACTAAGTTTCAAAAAATACCCACTTGTGTGTGTAGATCTGCAACTGGCCTAGCATATAGTGGTCAGAAGAGGAACTGCAGCTGAAAACATCAGACTTCACTCCCTATGCAATCATCAAAAGTCAACAAGTAGTCCAGAATATTTTAGATGTCATGTGGATGACAAGCTTGACCTATATAAAGACAAGACATCGTCTATAATCAGAGGGGTAAAAAAAGATACGGTCCCACCTCTCTTGTCCAGCTGTGTCCCAGAGCTGAAGATGAACCTTGAAGGTTTTCCCTGTGGTCGTCCCATTGGGATTGGACGCTGTGTACACCTGAGACGGAAGAAGCATCATTGATTTAGTTTTTATTTATCAGACAAAGTAAACATGTTGCAGTGTGTGTTAATGCCTGTGCAAATGAAAGGCTACTTAGAAAACAACTTTTCAAAGAGCCATGAATCTGACTAGTGATATACATAAAGGATAATTACCATTTTCCACAATCTGGACCTTATTTCTAGCATAAAATATTATCATTTACTCACTCAGATAACTTTGGTGTCATTACAAGTTGTTCTGACAAAATGAGCTCCAGCCGAGAGCTGCGTATATCTGTATAATGTGAGAACACAGGGCAGCGCAATGCAGCCTCTAAATAACACATTATCTGCAGAGAAACTCCTTCATTTCACCAAGATTTAGTTCTGATACACTAGTGTTATTCCCCTCTGAGTCCAGGTTAGCTGTTATCAACATCCAGGGTCTGTAGGTTGACCTACTGACCTCTGACCTGGATGATGTCATCTCTGAGCGCTGCTTCTGATAATAATCATTCTGCTTCAGCATTCAGGTCCATTTTTATCTCAACTATCCAGAGCTTTAGTGAGTCCAGGTTGAGGAGAGGAAGCTGTGGAAGCTCAACTTCATCCAGCTGCTCATTTTGTTCTGACAAGTCAGAAACACACAGAAACAGACCGTAGCATTAGCGGTAGCAACAAGCCA
Organism: Decapterus maruadsi; assembly: GCA_030347415.2. Classification (NCBI taxonomy): domain Eukaryota; kingdom Metazoa; phylum Chordata; class Actinopteri; order Carangiformes; family Carangidae; genus Decapterus; species Decapterus maruadsi. The sequence goes on along the minus strand of CM064904.1, from coordinate 1,941,797 downwards.
CGCTGCACGGTTGGTGATGACATCATCCAGGTCAGAGGTCAGTAGGTCAACCTACAGACCCTGGATGTTGATAACAGCTAACCTGGACTCAGAGGGGAATAGCACTAGTGTATCAGAACTAAATCTTGGTGAAATGAAGGAGTTTCTCTGCAGATAATGTGTTATTTAGAGGCTGCATTGCGCTGCCCCGTGTTCTCACATTATACAGATATACACGGCTCTCGACTGGAGCTCATTTTATCAGAACAACTTGTAATGACATCAAAGTTATCTGGGTGAGGAAATGCTTTTATGCTAGAAATAAAGTCCAGATTGTACAAAATGATGGAAACATTTTAGAAACTGGTCTCTGCACAATGAAACAAAGCCCCACAAAGTGCAACGTCCAGAATGACCATGGAGCAGGAGTACTTTGACCACACAAGTCATCATACAGTAGTTGGGTGTAGTCAGTTGTAGTCTCCTGCATTTGGGACCACAGACTCTAGGATGCAGTTTACTCTGAGAGTGAAACACCCAGTCACACCACAGCGACAATAATCCAAATCATTTCAATAGGTTTTCTACAGACTTTTAACACCAGATTTAACCTTGGTGAATTCTGACATGCAGGTACATTTTCACAGGAAGCACATATTCAAACTCATGGTCTACTCCAAACCTATGTACCGTAATTGATTTTATTCTAACCTGCACCCAAAAACAAGAGTTTTCCGTCTGACTGTCTGGTCACTGCATTCCTCAGCTCTCCATCGTTGTGTTGATGAAAAGATTTCATCAGGTGTGCCTCTTGTGCGCTGCAGCTGGTTGTGTTTGTGTCTATGTGACTCCTCAGGCATTACCTGAGTCACAGCTCAGAGCAGTGAGGCTCTCCAGGTGATGACTGGCCACAGGTCAGTTGGAAAATGATGACATGGTCAAACAGTTGTCTAAAATGATGATTGCTGTATGTTATTGGATTGTTGCTGGAGCATGATGCTGAGACACAAACAGCTCTATAACATTCAACAAATAGGCTGTCATATAATTACAAGGCAAGTGAACAAAACGAAAAGATTTTCACTGCCAACTGAATTGTCAGAAGCATCACAGTTAAAGTTCAAGTTAAAATATGTTAAAATCACTCAATTTTAACTTGCATCTTAAGTGTGCACCAAAGAAGAGTTTACTGCTTTGGGGTTGTGGATGGCAGGTAAATGAAAATCTTAATGTATGTAATGTTCATGAAACCACCTGGACCCATGTTCTACTTGAGCATGTTCATATTCAATTCAGCACCATAATTACAGCTGTGAGGTGAGGAATCAATGGTATGAGTCACTCAGTAATACACTGGCAAAGAAAGACAATATGTTCAGATCCATTTCTCCACTGCCGTCTGTAAGTATGATCACTATGTTTAGAATAAGTGCAGCCAAACAGTAATAGTATGCTGCTTCTCACTCATTCACCAACAAGGCTTATAAAATACTTGTGAATGTCACAATCACACCTCTCTTGGTCCATGTGCATCTTTTCTCTAAGACAGCTGTGATTTTCATACGTTCACTCCTAGATGAGAAAATTCTGCTACTTTTTTTTTTTTTTTTACCAAATATGGTCAGCATGGTGCAGGCAGTATGAATGGGACAAGCATCAATTTGAATATGTCACATGGTTTGTGACCATGAGTAAGTATGAACTATTTTTAATCTTAAAGGGATAATTCACCCAAAATCCAAAGTTCCCTCATTATCTCCTCACCCTCATGTTGACTAAGAGCTGTGAGAATTTTCAGAGTCCTCCGTGCCTTGTTTGAGTCATGGAGGGGTCCACGCAGCAGGATTTGTCCATATAATGGTTGTCAAAGGACACCAACCATCCAAATACCTCCATACTGCTCGTCTGCTCGCCCCGACATGAGAAATTGTCCCGAAAAAAATTAAATAAGTAAGTTAATCGCACTGACGCCGGCGCAAATCTAGCGAGATTTGGATGGACCAGGAAGAGGAGCTTCCGCTGCGACAAGGGACATTACAGACGAGCAGTATGGAGGTATTTGGATGTTTTTTGGTTTATCTTTTTAGACGAAGAAAAGTGAGCCCCGTCACTCTCGTCATATGGACATGCAGTGCTGCACGGAGCCTCCCTGTAACTCAGAGAAGACATGGAGGACTCTGAAAATTCTCCCAACCCTCAGTCGATGAGGGTGAGTAGATAATGAGTGAAATTTGAATTTTGGGGGAACTATCCCTTTAACCAAGTAGGTTTTGTGCTGAAACATGTCAAAAGCCACAGTATAGCAGCGGTTTAGAAAATATCACTCAACATGGCAGGCACAAATCACCATAGCTGAGGTTTACAGTTCGCCAACCATGTAAGGCAAAGCCATGACACTGTAGACTTGACTTATTTGAGTTCTTGAGCCCAAATGAGTATCAAGTTGCATGTCAATCTATCCAGTGAGTTTTGGGATATTTCAGTGTGGCCCACTGTGGATGAAAACATTAGTGTTAGGCTACACAAAACACAACAATTGCATTGTTTTTTCTGCAGAATTAGTTTTGTGATTCTCATTTTCTTGCGAAATATTGGATGTCAAAAATAATTAACTTTACAGGCTTAAACAGAGAAACTAGACTCACTGCTTCATGTTTGTATACCTGCACTGAACACTGAAGCTGCAGTTTAAAATTAATATTAAAATTACAATAAATAAATATATTGTTGCAAGAAAAAGTACGAGAACCCTTTGGAATTTCCTAGTTTTCTGTTTGTAATTTTTGTACATACTGTATGTTGTAAAAGTGGCTCTACATAAAGTAGCAGCATGTAAACATCATGTCAGAGGTGAAGTACGGTGGAGGAGCATCATGGTTTGGGACTCTGCTGCCTCAGGGCCTGGACAGTTTGACAGCATCCAGGACAAAATGAGAGTTCCAGGCTTGAAATGAATAAATGAATCAGCCAAACAGATCAGAACTCACCACTCTCTTTTCCCTGAAGTCGATGCCGACTGTGGTGATGAACTTGGGGTTGAACTTGTTGTCTGTGTATCGGTACAGGAATGTGGTCTTTCCCACGCCGGAGTCCCCCAGGGCAAGGAGCTTTATAAGGTAGTCATAATCCCCATCAGTCATAGTGATGACTGCAATAAACCTGTGGCAAACAGACACACATGTTGACATACAGACACACACTTTGTACTCTAACATAAGGTGTGTGTGGGCATGACCTGACTAAAGAGAAGAAGAGGGAAGAAGAGGAAACAAGCATCCGTCTGTTACTTCCTACTACTGACATTTCAGAGGGTCGTCCTGACAACAACATGGTTTTGTGGGAAAATAGCAACTATGCATGTGCGTGCCAGTGTGTGTGTGTGTGTGTGTGTGTGTGTGTGTGTGTGTAAGTGTGTGAGACAGAGAGGGGTGGGAAAGAGAGTGTATGTTCGTCATCATAGTGTAAGAAAACAGAATAGACTGAACATCATGTGCAGAAATACTCTAACTGACAAAAGTCAGTTGTGGTATAAAAAAAAAAAGTCCAGTCATTTTAAACCAAAAAAGGGCTCAACGTTGAACAAATTGCAACAGAAGCAAACTCAACTGATTGTGTATCCTCAACATGTCCAAAGTGAGGGAAAAAAGCCCAGAAGAATCCCATTAGGGGAAAGTTTACAAAAGACCCAAATATAGTCCATTCATACGCCTAGTCATTATTTTTCTCATGTAAATAAGGTCAAATTTTTAACCTTTAAATATCTTCATGAAAATTACTGAGTTGATTACTTACATTAAGACAAACAAAAAATGTATTACAAGTTTTTTTTTTAATTCTTTGTTAACATGAGCAAATTTGTACAAATCGTTTTTACGGCACATATAAAGGTGCTATGGTGGAACCAACATGAAAACTGGAATGAGTTGACTCCATCGGTCAACCGACAAGAAACCACTTTAAATTTCAAGATGACTGCAATTTTTCAAGAATCCGTCACTGCAGGCAGAACTAGCGTCCTACAGTTGGTAAGCTGACTAGCGTCCTACAGTTGGTAAGCTGACGAAAATGAAAGTAAAAACAGGTCCTTTTATGAACCTCTGGAGTCTCATTCCAGTTTTCATGCTGGTACCTTATGCAAATCAGCTCATGTTAACAAAGAATTTCAAAAAACATGTAATACATTTTTTGTTTGTCTTAAAAGAAAATTTTACCACTTTTTTCTAAAAAATCTTAAACTTTTATTTAGACTATTTATTTTTTAAAATCTTACCATTTTTTTCTAGAAATGTTTCAACTTATTTTAAAGAAATTGTACCACTTTTTCCTTTCCCTAACCCTGTTACTAACTCAGTTACTTTTTGGGGAAGGTAACTAGTAACTATAACTAATTACTGCCCAACAATGAACATGTCAACATCAGCACAGTCAAAGTCTCTTCGTGATGTCATGTAGAATGGAACACAGTCCTCTGTACTTCAAAGGAAAAAGAATGTGATGTCATAAAGAATTCTCAGAACCTATAAATAGCCCCGGAACTTATAAGACTGTTATTTACAGAGTGGAATCCGAGCTATCTAGTCACACAGTGCAAGAGTAGTGTATTCGTCCATCTCGTCATCATATTGTAATTTGTTTTGTCACAAAAACCTTGTTTTTTATAGTCTTGTTGTTATTCTGAAGTCGTAGAGGATTTTAAAACCTGTATATTTACCCAGAACATACAATTCTGGTAGCTATATACAGGTTGCTCTCTGTGATTCTCAGAAACAGCCAGAGTATTTTGGTCTTCAAACGTAAGACTACATCCACGCCATGGCTGGAAAAAGATTAACTTGGGCAGAACTTATGGAAGCTGCCGAGGAAAGTTCTCAGGCATGTCTCGACAAAGAGACAGTCTCCTGGAAGACAGTGGATCAGAAAGAACTGCACCGAAGGAACAGGGATCTGGAAGTGCAGTTGAAAGAACTGATCAAGAGTGTCAAAGAAAAGGACATTCAGATCCAGAGAATGAAGAAGGATAAAGACATGTATTTTGACATGGCCCAAAAATCCTCCGATGACCTTCGGAGGCTGATGGAGGACAGCCAACACCCCGTTTTGAGGAAGGTGGAAGAGTTGGAGGACATAATCCTAGACATGAACAGAGAGAATAAGGAGCTGCAAAAGGAGAAGCTCAACCTGCAGAAGGTGTCCCAAAAACAATGGGAAAAGCACCAAGTCCTTCAGGATGAGAAGCTTGAACTCCAGTCGACAAACCAAATGCTGAGTGAAGAAAATAGATACTTACAGGGACAAAACCAGGTTCTCCAGACTGCCAACAACAAGTTGCAGCTGGAGAAAGAAAAACTCCTGGAAGAAAACAAGAGGCTGGACTCAGACAACAGACACCTCCACGAAAACACCACCATGTTTCAGGAGGAGAACAAAGAATTAAAACAGGACAACAAAAGGCTGGAAGTGGAAAAGAACAACTTCCAAAGAAGAAACACGGTTCTGGAGGTGGAGACCACAGAATTAAAACAGCACAACAACAAGCTGATAATGGAGAAGAACGACATCCAAGAGAGAAACAAGGTTCTTCGGGTGGAAACTGAAGGATTAAAAGAGGACAAAACCAGACTGGAAGTGGAGAACAACAACTTCCAAAGAAGAACCAAGGTTCTTGAGGTGGAGACCGAAGAACTGAAACAGCACAACAACAAGCTGATAATGGAGAAGAACAACATCCAAGAGAGAAACAAGGTTCTTCAGGTGGAAACCGAAGGATTAAAAGAGGACAAAACCAGACTGGAAGTGGAGAACAACAACTTCCAAAGAAGAACCAAGGTTCTTGAGGTGGAGACCGAAGAACTGAAACAGCACAACAACAAGCTGATAATGGAGAAGAACAACATCCAAGAGAGAAACAAGGTTCTTCAGGTGGAAACCGAAGGATTAAAAGAGGACAAAACCAGACTGATAATGGAGAAGAACAACTTCCAAAATAGAAACAAGGTTCTTGAGGTGGAGAAGAACAACCTGCGAGCAGATAAGATCAACCTGCAGAGTGAGAAGGGGAAGCTTGAGGACCAGAACAACACCCTGGAGCTGGACAAGCTGGCCCTCAAGACAGAGAAGCAACTCCTGGAGAAGCTGCTCGTGGATATGAAGAGGAGGAGGAGGCGCTTCTGGTTCTGGAGGAGGAACCATGAGGAGGTGGATGAGGCTGCAGCAGCTCCACCCTCCTCCTCTCTCCACCCCACCACCTCCTCCTCCTCCTCCCTCCATCCCACCACCTCCTCCTCCTCCTCCCTCCATCCCACCACCTCCTCTCTCCACCCCACCACCTCCTCCTCCTCCTCCCTCCATCCCACCACCTCCTCTCTCCACCTCACCACCTCCTCTTAATCTCCACCTCCTCCTCCTCCTCCCTCCATCCCACCACCTCCTCTCTCCACCTCACCACCTCCTCTTAATCTCCACCTCCTCCTCCTCCTCCCTCCATCCCACCACCTCCTCCTCTCTCCACCTCCTCTTAATCTCCACCACCTCCACCCTCCATCCCACCTTCTCTCTCTCTCTCTCTCTCTGTCTCCCTCTCTCTCTCTCGCCCTCTCTCTCTCTCTGTCTCCCTCTCTCTCTCTCTCGCCCTCTCTTTCTCTCTCTCTCTCTTGCCCACTCTCGCCCCCTCTCTGTCTCTCTCTCTCTCTCTGTCTCCCTCTCTCTCTCTATCGCCCTCTCTCTCTCTCTCTGTCTCCCTCTCTCTCTCTCTCTCTCAGCATCACAGCACGGTGGCGCAGTGGTTAGCACTGTTGCCTCACAGCAAGAAGGTCCTGGGTCCGAATCCCCGGCCGCCCAGGTCCTTTCTGTGTGGAGTTTGCATGTTCTCCCCGTGTCTGTGTGGGGTTTCCTCCGGGTGCTCCGGTTCCCCCACCACTAAAAACACGCCAGCTAGCTAATCCTCCAGTCAGCGCCGCTGACCGAAGGCACTGGCTAGCTGTGTATAGTATGAGACAATATAAATAAAATCAATAATATTGTCTATAATATGTCTGTTATTATGATCCTCTTTGAATAATCACATACAGTATAACTGTTACATTGTGCTTTAACTTCAATCAGAACTGTAGTGTGTAACTTAATTGGCTTTTTATGAGCAAAAATCAAATATGTCTTTCATAAATATGTAAGTGGAATCACACCCGCATACAAATGAAAGCTTTCTTGTACCTTAGAATGAGTTGTAGTTGTTGTTACTAACCAACCAGATGTCATTTTACTCGACAAGAGAGAGATGGTAAATAGTGGGTCAGGTAAACAATACGACATCACCATAACAACATATTGTGCTGGTGGACCACTTGTTTACATAGACCCTTGTTTATCCTGTTACATGCAGCGTCTGTTGTCGGTCATCATGTCATGTCAGTTGTGGTAAAAAAAAACAAGTCCAGTCATTTTAAACCAAAAAAGGGGTCAACGTTGAACAAATTCCAACAGAAGCAAACTCAACTGATTGTGTCTCCTCAACATGTCCTGAATGAGGGGAAAAAAGCCCTGAAGAATCCCATTAGGGGAAAGTTTACAGAAGACCCAAATATAGTCCATTCATACACCTAATCATTATTTTTCTCATGTAAATAAGGTCAAATTTTTAACCTTTAAATATCTTCATGAAAATTACTGAGTTGATTTCTTACATTAAGACAAACAAAAAATGAATTACAAGTTTTTTTTTTAATTCTTTGTTAACATGAGCAAATTTGTACAAATCAACTTTACGGCAGTGTATAAAGGTGCTATGGTGGTACCAACATGAAAACTGGAATGAGTTGACTCCATCGGTCAACCGACAAGAAACCACTTTAAATTTCAAGATGACTGCAATTTTTCAATTTTTCAATTTTTCAGGAGTCTCATTCCAGTTTTCATGCTGATACCTTATGCAAATCAGCTCATGTTAAAGTGGTAGTTCACCCTAGATTGAAGTTTCCTTGCTTGCCGATTATCTACTCACCCTCAAAAAATGTTTAAAAAAAATTTTTTGCTGAAGAATAGTTTTTCATTCTGTTTACCTCAAAACGTCCCTTCTCTGAGTTACAGGGGGTTTAGTGAATATAGCTTTTAATAAATTTCTAATATTCAACAATTGCATTAGCGGACAAATCAAATATGTCTTTCATAAATAAAGTGGAATCACACGCCAAAAAAATCCAAATACCTCCAATGAGTTGTAGTTGTAAACCAACCAGATTTTTTACTGGAGCAAGAGAGATGCGGAATTGTCCAGAAAAAAACATAATAAATCCACACTTTAAGCCTGTTTGTTTACATTAGCTCCCAGCGTGTTGTGCAGCTCTTCCGCTGCCAGTCCGTCATTGTGGTAAAAAACCCAAGTCCCATTCCCCCAAAAAGTCGGGTCAACGTCCATCGAGTCTCAGTGCAAACTCAACTGATTGTGTCTCCTCAACATGTCCTGAATGAGGAGGAGCTGCACAACAGACACTGGGAGCTTAATGCCCAAACAAGTCTTCAAATAATCATTATTTTTCTCATGTAAATAAGGACAAATTTTTAACCTTTAAATATCTTCATGAAAATTACTGAGTTGATTTCTTACATTAAGACAAACAAAAAATGAATTACAATGTTTTTTTGTGTGTTTTTTTGTTAACATGAGCAAATTTGTGTCCGCAAACCATTTTTACCACATAAATGCTGTGGTGGTACCAACAGAAAACTGTAACTCAGAGAAGGGACGGAGGACAAGAAACCACTTTAAATTTCAAGATGACTGAATTTTTCAATTTTTCAATTTTTCAGGGTCTCATTCATTTTCATGCTGGTGAACTTATCCTCTTTAACAAAGAATTTTAAAAAACATGTAATACATTTTTTGTTTGTCTTAAAAGAAAATTTTACCACTTTTTTCTAAAAAATCTTAAACTTTTATTTAGACTATTTTTTTTTTTTTTTTAAATCTTACCATTTTTTTCTAGAAATGTTTCAACTTATTTTAAAGAAATTGTACCACTTTTTCCTTTCCCTAACCCTGTTACTAACTCAGTTACTTTTTGGGGAAGGTAACTAGTAACTATAACTAATTACTGCCCAACAATGAACATGTCAACATCAGCACAGTCAAAGTCTCTTCGTGATGTCATGTAGAATGGAACACAGTCCTCTGTACTTCAAAGGAAAAAGAATGTGATGTCATAAAGAATTCTCAGAACCTATAAATAGCCCCGGAACTTATAAGACTGTTATTTACAGAGTGGAATCCGAGCTATCTAGTCACACAGTGCAAGAGTAGTGTATTCGTCCATCTCGTCATCATATTGTAATTTGTTTTGTCACAAAAACTTTGTTTTTTATGGTCTTGTTGTTATTCTGAAGTCGTAGAGGATTTTAAAACCTGTATATTTACCCAGAACATACAATTCTGGTAGCTATATACAGGTTGCTCTCTGTGATTCTCAGAAACAGCCAGAGTATTTTGGTCTTCAAACGTAAGACTACATCCACGCCATGGCTGGAAAAAGATTAACTTGGGCAGAACTTATGGAAGCTGCCGAGGAAAGTTCTCAGGCATGTCTCGACAAAGAGACAGTCTCCTGGAAGACAGTGGATCAGAAAGAACTGCACCGAAGGAACAGGGATCTGGAAGTGCAGTTGAAAGAACTGATCAAGAGTGTCAAAGAAAAGGACATTCAGATCCAGAGAATGAAGAAGGATAAAGACATGTATTTTGACATGGCCCAAAAATCCTCCGATGACCTTCGGAGGCTGATGGAGGACAGCCAACACCCCGTTTTGAGGAAGGTGGAAGAGTTGGAGGACATAATCATGGACTTCAACAGAGAGAATAAGGAGCTGCAAAAGGAGAAGGTCAACCTGCAGAAGGTGTCCCAAAAACAATGGGAAAAGCACCAAGTCCTTCAGGATGAGAAGCTTGAACTCCAGTCGACAAACCAAATGCTGAGTGAAGAAAATAGATACTTACAGGAACAAAACCAGGTTCTCCAGACTGCCAACAACAAGTTGCAGCTGGAGAAAGAAAAACTCCTGGAAGAAAACAAGAGGCTGGACTCAGACAACAGACACCTCCACGAAAACACCACCATGTTTCAGGAGGAGAACAAAGGACAACAAAACTGGAAGGACAACAACTGCAAAGGCTGGAAGTGGAAAAGAACAACTTCCAAAGAAGAAACACGGTTCTTGAGGTGGAGACCACAGAATTAAAACAGCACAACAACAAGCTGATAATGGAGAAGAACGACATCCAAGAGAGAAACAAGGTTCTTCAGGTGGAAACCGAAGGATTAAAAGAGGACAAAACCAGACTGGAAGTGGAGAACAACAACTTCCAAAGAAGAACCAAGGTTCTTGAGGTGGAGACCGAAGAACTGAAACAGCACAACAACAAGCTGATAATGGAGAAGAACAACATCCAAGAGAGAAACAAGTTTCTTCAGGTGGAAACCGAAGGATTAAAAGAGGACAAAACCAGACTGGAAGTGGAGAACAACAAATTCCAAAGAAGAACCAAGGTTCTTGAGGTGGAGACCGAAGAACTGAAACAGCACAACAACAAGCTGAAAATGGAGAAGAACAACATCCAAGAGAGATACAAGGTTCTTGAGGTGGAGACCGAAGGATTAAAAGAGGACAAAACCAGACTGATAATGGAGAAGAACAACTTCCAAAATAGAAACAAGGTTCTTGAGGTGGAGAAGAACAACCTGCGAGCAGATAAGATCAACCTGCAGAGTGAGAAGGGGAAGCTTGAGGACCAGAACAACACCCTGGAGCTGGACAAGCTGGCCCTCAAGACAGAGAAGCAACTCCTGGAGAAGCTGCTCGTGGATATGAAGAGGAGGAGGAGGCGCTTCTGGTTCTGGAGGAGGAACCATGAGGAGGTGGATGAGGCTGCAGCAGCTCCACCCTCCTCCTCTCTCCACCCCACCACCTCCTCCTCCTCCTCCCTCCATCCCACCCATCCCACCACCTCCTTAACCTCACCACCTCCTCTTCCTCCCTCCATCCCACCACCTCCTCCTCCTCCTCCCTCCATCCCACCACCTCCTCTCTCCACCTCACCACCTCCTCCTCCCTCCATCCCACCACCTCCTCTTAATCTCCACCACCTCCACCCTCCATCCCACCTTCTCTCTCTCTCGCCCTCTCTCTCTCGCCCTCTCTCGCCCCCTCTCTCTCTCTCTCTCTCTCTCTCTCTCTCTCTCTCTCTCTCTCTCTCTCTCTCTCTCGCCCTCTCTCTCTCTGTCTCCCTCTCTCTCTCTCTCTCTCTCTCTCTCTCTCTCTCTCTCTCTCTCTCTCTCTCTCTCATCACAGCACGGTGGCGCAGTGGTTAGCACTGTTGCCTCACAGCAAGAAGGTCCTGGGTCCGAATCCCCGGCCGCCCAGGTCCTTTCTGTGTGGAGTTTGCATGTTCTCCCCGTGTCTGTGTGGGGTTTCCTCCGGGTGCTCCGGTTCCCCCACCACTAAAAACACGCCAGCTAGCTAATCCTCCAGTCAGCGCCGCTGACCGAAGGCACTGGCTAGCTGTGTATAGTATGAGACAATATAAATAAAATCAATAATATTGTCTATAATATGTCTGTTATTATGATCCTCTTTGAATAATCACATACAGTATAACTGTTACATTGTGCTTTAACTTAAATCAGAACTGTAGTGTGTAACTTATTTGGCTTTTTATTAGCAAAAATCAAATATGTCTTTCATAAATATGTAAGTGGAATCACACCCGCATACAAATGAAAGCTTTCTTGTACCTTAGAATGAGTTGTAGTTGTTGTTACTAACCAACCAGATGTCATTTTACTCGACAAGAGAGAGATGGTAAATAGTGGGTCAGGTAAACAATACGACATCACCATAACAACATATTGTGCTGGTGGAACACTTGTTTACATAGACCCTTGTTTATCCTGTTACATGCAGCGTCTGTTGTCGGTCTGACGTCTGCCTGATTTCACGTGAATGGAGAATACATTAATGTAAGTAATTAACTCAGTCATTTTCATGGAGATATTTAAATGTTCAAAATTTGACCCTATTCACGTCAGAAAAATAATGACTAGGCGTATGAATGGGATATATTTTTCTAAACTTTCACCTAATGGGATTCTTCAGGGCTTTTTTTCACTCATTCAGGTCATGTTGAGGATACACAATCAGTTGAGTTTGATTCTGTTGCAATTTTTTCATAAATTGACGGGACTAAAATACCAGAGCACATTATTTTTGAGACATGTGTGTTTTGAGGTACTTGTACAACGTTTTGGAATATTACCAGATGGATAAAGTAAAAAAACATATCATGGTAAGGTTAGTATTCATGATAGTGCAAAGTGGTGAGAAAATCTCCAAAAGCAGAAGTGAAGTTTCTGACCTCGAGACTCACTATCGAGGAATGGTTGATACAATATGCAACAGGCCACTGATTTTAAGCTCTTTTAAGAGTTGCCAACGGCAACACACCAGAAAATGTAGCAGAGTAGCACAAAAGGCAGTCAAGAAGGAAACTTTGCAGTTAAAAGATGTACATAGAAAGATTGTGGTTTTAACTGTTCAGTGACAGACTGAGGCAAACACAGCAGCTCATGTGAACTTATTGGATAGCGGTCTGTGGTCTGATGAGGCCTCTTTGTCTCTTGGCTACACATGGTATATTTAGAGTGAGGATCATAAGACTCTTAATTCACTCAGCTGAGCAGAGGCACTAGAACACAGTCTGGACAGCGGATAGCCAGGAGCTCTGATCTCTTCACAATAACCTCACTGTGACTCAGACACAGAATCAGACTGACCAACCACAGTAAAGACAGCACACAGACATTTGACCTACAGTATATTCAGCACGCTGTCCTAAATATAACACTTTTTGTATCATTTGCAGGAATAATTAAGGCTATGAATGGCTAATATGGATATGGAAGAAACACTCTGTTGAACATCAGGGTGACATTCAGGGAGAGAATAAACAACTTGCTGGTGTTTGAAAATGTGTAATCCAGGTGGAGAGAAGTTAAACCAATGGAAGATTAGACCTACAGTATCTCCTGGCTGGCTTGCCACTTCATGTGACTCCTGGTAATGATTACAATCTCTTGGTTGGAACCAGAACCTCACATCATAAAGAAATATCATTATTATGGAAGACACTAGAGTTAAACTACAACTATGGAAAACAAAAAGCATTCCTTTTATTTACACGTGTTCTTTTTGGTTTTAGAAATCACAGAATTCAAATGAATATTTGACTGGAGGGTGGGTTTTTTATACTTATATTATATATTTTTTTTTATACTTATATTTTTTTTATCTGTGTGGAATAAACATAAAGTTCTAAAAAATGGCGATTATATTTTACATTGATATTACTTTCCATTCGTTGTGGCAGATAAACCAATTTAAAGCAAGGGTTTGACACGATGAAACATCTATTGTCCTAGTATTGATGAAGCCCTGCAGAGAGGTGAGGCTTGGGTGAGTAAACGGGGGGGGGGGGTTATTCATCTGTTGCCACTGTGTGAAAACCAGTGATGTCTTCATCGTTATTCGCCCGTCAATCATTATTCCCTGAGGCCAAACCAGTCCACATGTGCTTGGTCAGCTGACGGCAGAGAACAACCCCACTCACAGTCATCCCAACAAAACAGTACTAAATAGGCCTTCTGCAGAACAGGGAGAGAAGATGTTTTTACATAAATAATGTTTTATTAAAATTATGTCCCACCAACAAGTTTATACAGATAATAATGTGGAAATAATGTAACATTATTTAAGGCTGGCTGGAATAGCAAAGATAGTTATGTAATGATCATACATACTTATTATATCAAACATGCATTACTGGATAATCTATGTACAATTTAACAGTGTGAAAACCAAAACATCTGTCTCCTCAGTGCAAGTCTCTGTAGCAAATTTCACAATTGCACTTCGGCCTAGCCATATGAAATAATAAAGCTCTCTCATTTGACCAAAAAGAGCACTATCTCTGTGTGCTGGCCACAAGCTCCTCTTTGGGGTGACTGTTTGGCACTAGTGGTAACACTGTGAGGTAGGCTACCACCTTCCTGACAGGGTCATAGTATAAGGTATAGTTTATACATCTTCATTAGTTTTTATTCTTGTTTAAAGCAGATATCAGCGGTTCGGCCGTTTTCGCTAATGCTGCGTTCAAGGCAGGCTTTTGAAACCGTAAGTTACAGCTTCAAGTCACAACTACAACTTTGTAGCGTTCCAGGTAACCTGTAGCTCGTGTTTTTACCGTCCTGTTGTCTGTGAAAGTCACTATAACGGCCTCTCGTAACACAGTCTTCCAGACCCGTGAACTCGTGACTCACCAGATCAAACCAACCACAGTAAAGACGACTTCACAGGAAGGAAAAAACACAAAGGAATAATTAAGGCGAATGTTTCCTTGAACGCACCATGAGTTAGCAGCCCCCGCTTTCCATTCTTGTCAGGCAGCTATTGGTCCTCTTGGTTGGAACCAGAACCTCAAAGAAATATCATTATTATGGAAGACACTGAGTTAAACTACAACTATGGAAAACAACTCTTTAAAAAGCATTCCTTTTATTTACAGAAATCACAGAATTCAAATGAATATTTGACTGGAGGGTGGGTTTTTTATACTTATATTATATATTTTTTTATACTTATATTTTTTTTATCTCACCACATTCACGCACACCCCTTGGCTGCACACACAGCCCTTCATGCCGTTCTCTCTCCTCATTGGATAACACTTGTATCCCACGAGAAAAAATTTCTCTTCGGGTTACAGCAGAGCAGAGTGACGGAGAGACTCAATTTAACAGTGTGAAAACCAAAACATCTGTCTTCAGTGGCTGAAACACTCCATGTAAGTGATTGCTGACGGAAAATAGGACTATTTAGGACTTATATTAACAAAAACATTCCACTGATATCTGCTTTAATTTTTATTTTGATGAATTGACTAGTTTAAGTTTAGTTTCAGTTTTTCAGGTATCAGGAAAGCCTTGATCTGTAGAAGCTTCTCTATGAAAGCGCTGAGGCTGAAATCAAATCAAATTTGTGGGATTTTTTTTTCACCGATTATTTTCACCACTAGTTTTAAACTTCTAAAGAATTATTCTAATGCTGGTTGGCATCAGCATGCTAACCTTTATGCAAATCTTCTTTCATTCTAATGCTTCTTACGCTAGTTGGCGCTAGCATGCTAACTCAGTCATATCTGCCCGGAAGACACATACCCTCATGTCATCCAGTCATTATGTTTGTATCCAGTCAATACAGACATAGTTTACCTAGAAGCACGACTGAATGAATGCTAATGTTTGAAAGATGATTGAATCACCAACTATTGTCTGACCCTTTGCCATTTCCACTGAAAATGTGAAATGTCAGTCTTGTTCATATGATTTGTGCACTAACCACCAGGCTTTCACAGCCTGTTACACGGTTGACACACTCAGATGTGTTATAAAAGTATTGCTAAAAATGGTAGAATGTCCTTCAGACTCACACAGTATGCTGTCTGAACACACACTCTTTGTATTAGAAAGCTAGCTCAAAGGCCAGTAGGCCTAAAAAGTCAGTCCTATGAGGGTTATAATGATATGATGAGGTTTTTCAACTTTACATACACTCTTCACTTGCATTTTTATTGGCTAATAAAGCAGTTATTGAGTACATACAAGGGCCAGAATTGTATAGCTACACATATAGCCTAACCATTAAACAGGAATATTTGTTTCACAGCTTTGTTACATTGGGGTTGTGGGGGAAAGGTTTTCCCTGGTGCCTGCTAAACACCGTATCCCAATAACAAGCAAGAACAAAACCATAAAACACAAAGACACATTAAAAATGTATGAGCTAGTAGGGGAGAGCGGAAGCCAACAGGAGCGAGGACAAACAGAGAGAAACAATAGAGTCTCCAACAAACTGAGCTGCAATAAGAAATGACTTGAGAGTGTTAACCAGACACATTAGTGTCAGGATGCTGCGTCTTGCTCTTCCTCCTTTATTATCATTTATATCTGTGACATGTACATTTCACCACTTTCAGTCAGAGGTGTGATCACTCTGAAGCTTCACAAACAAATAGTACAGTTATATGGTGTGGAGGTGTTTTTAATTTTAGAGTGCCAGAATACGCCTTTATGATCACACTGAATCATACACCTTAGGATTGACCAAGCATTCGTTTTTGGTTGATTACAAATAATATTTGTAGTCTGTCATATTATGACAGACTATTTTTTCTTTTTATTAGTGGGTAAAGGTAATGAAAAATAAAGTTCCTTTTTTCATTAAAGTATCAGGGTAATGGGTTTTGAAACCGTGAAAAACAACTAAAGTTCCAGGTAACCTGTATACTTTCATACAAACAGATGAATTTTATCACCAACATATTAAAGTCTATCCATTGGATAACACTTGTATCCCATTTTCTAGAGCAGAGTGACAGAGACTCAAACACTCCATGTAAGTGATTGCTGACGGAAAATAGGACTATTTAGGACTTATATTAACAAAAACATTCCGCTGATATCTGCTTTAAGTATCAGATGAATTTTATCACCAACATATTAAAGTCTATCCACCCACATCTAGAGCATCAGATATGAAACTGAATTTTCCTCCATAAAGACTGACTTCCTGCTCTGTGACAACTAGTCTGTTCAGCAGACTGATGACTGAAAGACAGAAAGACTTTTTCTAAAAATGACTGCACATACAAAAAGTCACAGCTCCACAATGTTTTTATTTAGCTTCTTTTCCACTTTATCAGATTTAATACATTTTTCTGCCAGAAGAAACAGAGCAAACAAGCGATATCACTGCAACATGGAGCCACAGGGGGAGATGGGCTAACCTGAAGTGACTGCACACATAGCAGAAA
This sequence comes from Decapterus maruadsi, assembly GCA_030347415.2. Taxonomy (NCBI): domain Eukaryota; kingdom Metazoa; phylum Chordata; class Actinopteri; order Carangiformes; family Carangidae; genus Decapterus; species Decapterus maruadsi. The sequence continues at coordinate 1,924,909 of CM064904.1, read as the reverse complement.
GAATGGAAGCCTATTTGTTATAGCTCAAAACAGATGCTCAGCTCAGCTATCTTCTTTTATCCAGCAGAAACAGATACATGTGCGGTTTGTGTTCTTCTACAGCTACTTTTCTGCTTAGAGTTGTAGATATAATGGCTGCTGCATGAAATACAACACATCCATCCTTTGTTGTGGTGTTACTTTGAAAATCAACAGGTTTAATCCCAAAGTGAACTACTACATAAATCAGCTGCAGCACCAGGGAAATCTACACCTCCATGGAGGAGCATAAATCCACCTGACTGACTCTGGGTGTAATTTGCACCACTCACTGCTGTGCCGGTCCTAAATACACACAGATTTATTACAGACTGTGCATTGACAATGAAATCAAGCAAGAAAAAGAAGTGAAGGTTGTGTAGAGTCTTACAGCATGTTAGCAGACCTGAAACCTTCTGATCTGTATTCAACAGATTATAAGAGTGATTGTTTCGTCACTCTGGCAGTTTCTAACACCTTTTGAAACCTTAACATAAAGTATGCTACTAACCTCTGTGGCTTGAGCCTAGTGTAATATTCTTAAGGGATATCTATAATTATATCCCTAAGATAATAGATGGGCTTTATTTTAATGGACTTGGACAGTAAAGTGCACTATAACGGCCTCTCGTAACTTCCGACCCGTGAACTCGTACCAGAAAAAACTGGTATGACTTCACAGGAAGGAAAAACACAAGTTACGAGTTTCCTTGAACGCACCATGAGTTAGCAGCCCCCGCCCTCGTCAGGCATCTATTGGTCCTCGTGCTACGTGACCACATTCACGCGCATCCCTTGGCTGCACACACAGCCCTTCATGCCGTTCTCTCTCCTCATTGGATAACACTTGTATCCCACAAGGAAAGTTTTCTCCTGGTTTACAGCAGAGCAGAGTGACGGAGAGACTCGTGTTACGGCTGAAACACTCCATGTAAGTGATTGCTGACGGAAAATAGGACTATTTAGGACTTATATTAACAAAAACATTCCGCTGATATCTGCTTTAACCAATTGTGCCATAGGCTGTTACAAAGCTCGGCAGCCACAGCACAAACCAGGGCAAACTGTATTTCACACATCAGCCCAGTCTTAAATTAAAGGATAATTAGCGTTTTTTACAATCTGGAGCTTATTTCTAGCATAAAATACAATCATTTATTCACCCAGATAACTTTAGTGTCATTACAAGTCGTTCTGATGAAATCAGCTCCAGCCAAGAGCCGCGTATATCTGTATAATGTGAGAACACGGGGCAGCGCAATGCAGCCTCTAAATAACACATTTTCTGCAGAGAAACTCCTTCATTTCACCAAGATTTAGTTCTGATACACTAGTGCTATTCCCCTCTGAGTCCAGGTTAGCTGTTATCAACATCCAGGGTCTGTAGGTTGACCTACTGACCTCTGACCTGGATGATGTCATCTCTGAGCGCTGCCTGGTTCATTCTGATAATAATCATTCTGCTTCAGCATTCAGGTCCATTTTTGTCTCAACTATCCAGAGCTTTAGTGAGTCCAGGTTGAGGAGAGGAAGCCTGTGGAAGCTCAACTTCATCCAGCTGTCAGAAAGTCAGAAACACACAGAAACGGACCGTAGCATTAGCGGTAGCAACAATCCATGCTGCACTGTGGTCGGAGATGACATCATCCAGGTCAGAGGTCAATAGGTCAACCTACAGACCATGGATGTTGATAACATGTCACCATGGGCTCAGAGGGGAATAGCACTAGTGTATCATCACCAAATGTTTTTTCGTGGCGGATAAGGTGATATTTAAAGGCTGCATTGCGCTGCCCCGTTTTCTCACATTGTACAGATATATGGCTCTCGGCTGGAGCTCATTTCACCGGAACGACTTGTAGGCTGATGACAACAAAGTTATCTGGGTGAGTAAATGATCGTACTTTATGCTAGAAATAAGATCTAGATTGTAAAAAATGCTAATTATCCTTAAACTGCACTGGCTGGGTCTGAAGGCATTGTAGCCTATGTGGTGCTGCACTACAGAGCTGCTTGTTGCCCTGAGAGATGTCTCCAATCAGTTCATTTAGGTCTTTGACCCTGGAGTGGAGCTCTCTGAGCCTGCACTTTAAATACAGTGCTTGCTTTGATCTAAGTGATAATTTTAGCATGATAATGACAATGCCAAATTAGTCAGTCCAATATATCATCTGGGACCTTGAATGTCTGCAGCACTAGTGCTACTGGCATAAAGAGTAAATAAACTGGTTTCCTGGTTATATTATTTTATTGAATTAAAGAGACCCCGAGGAGTTTGATTTGGTTCTAAAAGAGTCTCATATTAATGTGGATGAATCTATTTACCCACTTGTTAATGGGTCCATTTTCTATAAATATATCGTTTTGTCTTTATCGTTATTTTGTTATTATTATTTAATGGTCGATATTTCCTACTTTCGGTTTCTCGGACGCTGCCCGGGAATAACGCAGCTGAATCGTCGTTTATGGTTGGAACTAAAATGGTAAATGGACATGCACTTATGTGTATATATATATATATATTGCACTTATCGACCATTCCGTGTCTTGCCCAAGGACACTTCGTCTTGGCCGAGGACACTTCGACTGAGCCAGGAATCGAACCACCGACCTTCCGGGTAATGGTCGACCCGCTCTACCTCCTGAGCCAAAGCCGCCCAACTAATGATTGTCTTCGAGCCTCCGACTTTCATTCTTGATTAATGTAAACATTCTTGGCAAATGTTTTGGCTTTCGTCCATCTTGCGCCGGTCCAAGAATTTCACCGTGTGCGTGGAGGCTCATGGGAAATGTAGTGTGAAAAAACTTTGCTTTCCAAAATGCCTCGTTGTCCCTTTAAGTGTAATACAACACGTCACAACCCTAAATAATTCAATCTGGAAAAAGAAAGTGGAGCAAATTCATTCTGCTATTCATGCCTTTATTCTTGGAATAGATTGTAATCTAATATTAGTTGTATTACTTTGTTTCTGAGTCATAAACAACACACTTGCACTTTTTGTTAATCTATAACATTTCACCTTGAGGATAAGGGTTGATAAAGTCTTTATATTTAGTACCAACTGAATCTTTTAATTAAATCAATAAATAATTCATATCAGTTTTACATGTTTTCCAACTGAAGTTAGATTTATTCTCATAAGACCTGATGGCTGTGGGCAAAAACACAGACTTGTGTAGAGTTCAGAGCTGCTCAACATGTGAGGATTCAAAATGTAAATGAAAGGAGGCAAAATGATTTTCAAGTATTTTTCAAGAAAGTAAAAAGTCAAAAACGTCTTCTAGTAGAGTTTCATAACGTATCAACAGTATTTTGTTCTGTAGAGAAGATGGATATTTCTTTGAAGATAGGAATTGATGACATCTAGGGGATTACTGTGTTAACCATAGATCACACCACAAGACCAATCTGAGAATGAATGAATGAATGAATGAATGAATCTGTGTCTTCTCATTGAAGTTCTCAAAGAAAGGTAAAGTTGATTTAACATATAAGGGTTCCAAAAGTGTTCTTCTACAAGGGCTGAGGTTCTACCTGGAACCATTTGCTAAGGAGTTCTTGGTAACACTAAGGGTTCCAGTAAAAAACATTTTGATCCAGAGAACCCTTAAAAACCCTTTCCCCAAAGAAATGGTTTTCAAGGGTTCTTGGTAACACTAAGGGTTCCAGTAAAAGGGTTCTTGGTGGAACTCCCTGTGTGGGTTCTAGATGAAACCGTAAGAAGTGGGATATTTTCTGGATGAAACCCCCAGTAAGGCTTCTGGGTGAAACCAGTACGCCGTAAAAGGGATTTTTGTAGAACCTCTCATTGGGGGTTCTAGGTGTAACCTTTCACAGATGGTTCTAGGTAGAACCCTTTATGTGTTGGTTCTAGATATGATCCTTTATGTTGGGTTCTCTGTACAACCCTTTAAGTTGGGTTATGGGTGGAACCCTCCAAAAGGGTTCCAGGTAGAACCGTTAAAGGTTCTACCTGGAGCCAAAAAGGGTTCTCTTATGAGGACAAGCCGAAGAACCTTATATAGCTCTACACAGCACTTTTATTTCTAGACAAGGCAGCCACAGCACCATGCAGGGGTTAAAGTCTGTGAATGCTTAGACACAAAAAAAATAAATATGTTTAGAAGGATTACAGTAACACATTTTGTGTGAATATCTCCTCTGGTCCATATGTGCACAAAAAACAACCATTGTAATGAGGCACTGAGGCTGACAGGACTGAGTAACACAACTATATTTCAGCCAGTCAGCAACGGGGGTGTTAGTGCTCATGCAAAGGACAAGAGACAAGGGAAACGAGTGGGAGCAGTAGATGGTAAATCTGGCACATGCTAACACATCATGCCAATTTAAGGATTACCAGGGGAAAGAGGAGGTGCAGTCTGCTCCTCTGTTATCACCAGACTCTCTAGACTTTTTAATGAGACTGACACAGAGTGGATTAGGCGAAGTTGAGCAGTGTATAATATACAACAGAATTACACTGTCAAGAAGGAGAGATGGTCTGAGCAACAGCCTAAGAGAAGAAAATTGAAAAAGAAGTGTCATGACATATGGGCACGAAAGACAGAGAGTGGAACAGCAAAGGCTTGGTAGTTCCAGTGACCAATCCAGGTGCAAAAACCTGAGCTTTGTTGTATTTCATAAAGACACGGGTCACTGTTGTTTTGTTCGTTTTTATTATTTCCCTATAGGGCTGCAACAAACAACTATTTTGATCTTCGATTAATCTATCAATTATCAAAACGATTAATCAACTAATCGGATACTGAAGCATGCAATCACTTTAGCCATCAGCTTTTAAATTCACCTTGAGGTTGTTTAGGCATCTGAGAATACTGACTACCCTAAGCCCAACCCTCCAGCAGATTCAGACAGAAATACAAAGAATCATTTTTGGACAAGTACATCCTCTTTTTCAGCTGCTTGTCAAACAAACAAAAAACCTCACCAACGTTTCAGTTGGTGGTTTCATTTGGACTGGTTTGCATTAGTAGTAAAGCTCTGGTAAAGGTGTGGGAGTACTGTCTGCACCCTCATAGGTAAGATGATGAACAGTGGTATGATTACCTGCATGCATGCAGACTGCACTACTAACAACAACTACAGCCTGTATTTACAGAGATATTATGCACACATGGAATGCACTGCAGACAAGGGAATTTGAAACAACAAAGGAATGATCAAAGATAAGAGGCCTGAACAGACATGTGATGCCAGCTGTCAGTTCTCTGCAAACACATCATGATAAAGATGCCATACTGTAAAGGCAGTTAGGTTGGAACCCCTTGTTAAAATTAATTTCCTCAAACCTGTGTTTTCAAAATGTCTTGTTATAAAAGATCAGCATTTGTCAGCGACCTTTATATGTTGACTGACGTGACCTCCACATCCTTTTAAACAGATCAGACACTATTGGTTGTCCACTCGTCCCATGGACTCTGCTGTCCTTGCCAATCTGCTCCCTAGAGTCAAAGATCAATAACTGCTAACATGGATTAAAGATTGACCCTTGATAATCTAATTTGTTCAGATGTCCTCTGGGGTTTCCCCCTTGGATTGTGTGAAACCTTTCAGCATTTTAAACCCACTTAGCCTTACAAATGCTTCTTCTAAAACACTGCATCACTTCTTTTCCTTAGACGACACAAATAATCGCTTGACGCTAAGATCTTACTCCACTGGGAACTGGTTTTAAAGTGCTTTCATGAAATCTCTGTGTGACACTCAACTCAGGTGTACTATTTCTATTTAATAATCCACCAGTGAGTCCCAATGGGGTTTTCTCAATCCCTCCTTAATCCCACAGCAGGAATTAGGCTAACATCTGTCAGCTCACACAGCTGGATCTGAAAGGTCAGCATGGATGTAGGAATACTGTGAGGCAGAAGAGGACGGAGCAGGAGGCATCTAAATTCCTTGCATCTTATTTCTATAACTTCAAGGACTGAAAGACAGTGGCTGGATAGGGTGTGTTCACAGTGCTGAAGTAAAAACCTGTGACATTTCCATCTTAGTCAATATGTTGTGCTGCTGTCTGTCTGTGGTGACTTTAACACAGCAGTGATCTGGCTCACAGTCCATCCTCTTCAGGAAAGCATTCCACTTTACTCACAGTCTCAAACTCATTCACTGACACTCAGGAAATTATGCTTTTAAACATTTTATGGGTTTTCTGCATAATTGTGAGATTCTTGTGTGCTGAGCAGCTGGCCGCAGACAGATATACAGAAAAATAAGCGCCACCTTCACACTAACAGCAAATGGAGACTGAAAAAAAAAAACAGGAGGCAATAACAAGTCACACTTTAACGTGCAATCCAAAATATCTTGTCCTGATAGAAATAAACTCATTCAAGTCAAGGGCCTTAATTCTATTACACCCAGCCACATGAAACTTGATCAAATACAAATCAGAACAGAACACAGTGGAATTCAAACCAATGTGCAGACACACAACTGAGCATTGTGCAGCGACCTGCTGGTCTCATGACTCCAATGGTCCTCTCACTTTAACCTGGTTACATTTAACAGTTGCTCACTGGTAAACAACAAACTGCAGAGACAGTTGCAAAGTGAAGATTGAAGAGTTTTTTTCCTACAATCTGATTTTGTTATAACATGATGACAAAGGCTGGAATGGAAGGTTGAAAGATGTTGTACAACAATGTTTTTTTTTTCTGCTAACAAACTATCTTTGGCTGCACGATGAGAATACAGTGGGTGAACACAATCAGTTATTCACTAATGAATTTTTTATACCTGCGTATTTGCCAACCTAGAACCCTATTCATAAGGCACTCTTAGAAATAAAAGTGCTATGTAGAACTAGGGATGCACGATACCACTCTTTTTTCAGACAGATACCATACCGATACTTGGATCTGAGCACTTGCCGATACCGAGTACCGATGCCGATCCTTCTACCACAACAAAAAAACTAACGATTCGGCAAAATGCAATGAATTGGTGCTTGGAACCCTTTTGGAGGGTTCTAGCTAGAATCCAATTTAAAGGGTTATACCAAGAACCCAACATACAGGGTTATATCTAGAACCCAACACATAGTAAAGGGTTATACCTACAACCATCTAGAACCCCCAATGAGAGGTTCTACAAAAATCCCTTTTATGGCGTATTGGTTTCACCCAGAAGCCTTACTGGGGGTTTCATCCAGAAAATATCCCACTTCTTACGGTTTCATCTAGAACCCACACAGGGAGTTCCACGAAGAACCCTTTTACTGGAACCTTTAGTGTTACCAAGAACCTTTGAAAAACCATTTCTTTGGGGAAAGGGTTTTGAAGGGTTCTCTGGATCAAAATGGTTCTTACTGGAACCCTTAGTGTTACCAAGAACCATTTGACCCTGGTAGAACCATTTGACCCTAGCACTTGTAGAAGAACACTTTTGAACATTTCTTTTCTGGAACCCTTATTTCTAATTTTGATAATCGTGTATGTCTGACCAAGATCTGGTTTTACTGGTAACATGATGGTAGAGCAGGCAATCAACAATGACTGGTAGATGTGATGGGTTATTAACCCTCGTTCGCCACAAGACAAGAGTGAAACACAGGATTCATTGTTACAGCTAGAAAAACATCACCATTGCACAACTTAACTGTTTGTCCCATTTCAAAATTTTAGTGGGAAAGAGAGTAAAAGCAAGAGATAAAACATGTATACCCACTTGAACCACGCAATGGTTTGCACAAAATCTAATTAATGCTACAATTTAATTCAAAGTTATCATCTGCTCTTCTGCTTCTCAATCAAATCAAGAGTTTCCTTCTCTGATTTAGGTCCAAAAACCTTGTGATCTCTGCTCTTCATGTTTCCATGTCAACTATATTTTCAAGAGCATGACATGTAGGTACTGAGTGGGTTAAAGGTTAAATGATTAACAAATGCCACTAACACCCAGCAGTGACTGGAAGTCAAGTTAATAAACTCAAAGGTGAAAAGGTGAATGGAACAGGAAACCTTGAATTAAATATTTCACCCAGTGTAACTCAGTTTAAAGGGATAGTAGCATTTTTTTAATGTGGGGTTGTATGATCTACAAATAGCCCCTAAGTACTTTAATTGCAGTAGAAGACTCTCTGCACTCCTCCCGTAGCAACGCCAGCCCATAGCCCTGCCCAGAGATTTACAACATACATTGTTGTGAATGGACCCAAAGACACGGCCTATTTTCACGGCCTAAATGAGGTTGTACCTGAAAAAAAAACACAGTTCCATTGTTCACTATAATATAATTTTTGCCAGCCCCTCAAAGTGCAGGAAAAACCTAACCAAATCACGTATCCCTCCGCCCAGGGTAAGCGCCCGCCAGTCAGCAGTTGGTTAGCTCCAAAAAAAAGTGCATTTTTCCTACACTTTGAAGAGAAAAATTCTGAAAAAAGAAAAGAAAGAAAGAAAAAAATTATATTATACCGAACAATGCAACATTTATTTTTTTCAGGTAAAACCTCTTTTAGGCCATGAAAATAGGCCGTTTCTTTGGGTCTACTATCCCTTTACGTATTTGTCAAAAGGAAATCAAGGGCAGAGATTCAGAACTTGTAACCTGCCTTAAACACAAAGTTCCATGTGGTTTTCTATTCATTTGCTTTACCAAAGGGCATTTAAGCAGCAGAATAAATTGCAGAGATTTTAATCACATTTTTCATGTTACTTTAACCATTTGATCCCTGTCACAGCAACTGTTTCACCACTCACTGGTTTGGCCCTGAAGACAACTATTACAAAGTTGGTGTGTTCAGAAGTACGAGTGAGTGTGTGGAGGTGGAAGGATACAGAAACTCTCCTCTTTCACAATAACTAATAGTTATATAGTATACAATTCTACTAGAAACATAAGCAGTGACTGCTGTGCCAGAAGTGCTGCTGTCCTGCCTCTGCCTTCACTTTACTCTAATATACAGCACTTACTACCCACAGGAAATGGTTTCTACACCACAGCATGAAGTCCATGAATGAAGTATAGACACACAAGCTGTCTGTCCCAACACTGACAATCCACCGAGGCATAGAACTTGTGATTTATGTTCTGAAGCTGGAAGCAGTGCAGACTTGAGATTTAAACATAGTGGGACCTACTATTATAATGCCTTCATCGTGTACACACAAGTTGTCTTCCTCTAAGAGCAGGCAGAAGGGATTGTTCCCATGGCTGACTGGATTGACAAACAGACAAAGAGAGAAGGGGATGTGGATGTAATACGTGGCCTCTCACCAATCATATGAATATATCAGCTCTAAATCACAAAAACCACATTCTATTTTACAACAGCAACACATGTGAAGTGATAAAGAGTGAATGTAGGCCTGCCTGTGAAATAGAACAATTTAAAAATCTCACCTCCTGTTGAATTCCTTTAATTTCCCAGCTGGATTCTACCATCTTACAGGCTTAAAATGGGACCATCTTAAAAGACTCCAGTCACAGTGTGAGACTTTTAAGTCCAGTTCACAAATAGTTCACCCAAAATTGAAATTTCACCCATTATCTACTCACCCTCATGTCGACTAAGGGCTGGGAGAAGTTTCAGAGTCTTCCATGGCTTCTCTCAGCTACAGCAGGGCTCCATGCAGCCACTGCATGTCCATATAACGGTTGCAAATGGACACCAACTGTCTTCGTAACAAAAAGACACACTAAAAAACATCCATATACCTCATGCTGCTGTCTTGGCACAAATCTCGCCAGGAAGAGGAGCTTCCGCTGCAAACAAGCTTGAAATATAGACTTATTTAATTTTTTTCAGGACAATTTTGCATTTCAGGGCTTCAATACAAGACGGACATTACATACGAGCAGCATGGAGGTATTTGGATGTTTTTTGGTGTGTCTTTTTGTTAAAAACGACAATTGGTATCCATTTGCAACTGTTATATGGACATGTCGAGACCCCCTGTAACTCAGAAAAGCCACGGAGGACTCTGAAACTTCTCACAGCCCTTAGTCGACATGAGGGTGAGTAGATAATGAGTGAAATTTGAATTTTGGGTGAACAATTCTTTTAACAGTCGGAGTTTTGTTGTGTTTTACTGTTTATTGGATGGTATCTGTGAGGGCTCGCTACACTCGTCTGGCTCTGAGAGTAAATGAACATGTCTTCTAGGACAGCTTTTTGGACATTACAGGTATTAATTAAAAATGGGTGCTGTTACTAGAAGGATCCAATGAAAAGGCCAAACCATCTGTTCTGCTGTGCATCTTCAACATTTTCTTTTGCAATCTTTTCAAAAGGTTTGCAAATAAATGTCATTTTTGCCACAACTGCTGCACACCATGGTCTAATGTTACTCAAATAAGAGTGAGTAGCTCATTTGAAGGGCACTACTTTCAGCTGATGTGTATTTGTGGCAGCAGAGCAGTGACTGAAAACATTACCAGTGGCTGCTAAGCTAACTGCTAAGATGCTAATCAGCCAGATAGTAGCTAAAGCCTGCTCAGTGACTCCACGTGATGTCATTATGTGAATTTACAAATGAGTTACATCATCACTGCTGTATTTCCATGTACACATGTTTGAGATGAATGTTCATACAGTATGAGACCAAATGCCCCTGATTCTACACAGTTTCATCATTTCTGTTATCATTTTATTCATTTTCAAGCTGCTACTGTATCAGACAAACAATGGGGATCAATTACACCTATTGTGTATCTGCGGGGATTGGTGTGCAATGCCAGTCCATGGCTCATTTCATCCCATTATGCGCATCTAAAAGCATTACTATTCAAGAGCTAAAAAGTTACACAAAAATCAACAATTAGTGTGTCTACAGCAAAATATGAATCCGCTGGGAGTAGGAACTGTTAAAGTTTTGCGTCAGTCTCAAAGAAACCAAACCAAAGCAGTGTTTCTATGGACAGTTTATCTGTTCTGAGCTCACCTTCTCTTCTCTTTCTGGAGAAGGCTTCTTCATTATGAGATGTGCATTTGTCAAATGACCCAGTTGCTATGGTAAAAAAATGTTGTTGTTTTCATTGCCTGGGGACCAGATTTTTTTTTTTTTTTTTTTTTTTTTTTTTAATTAAGTTCCAAAAAACTGAAACTTAATTTTGATTGAATGTGACTGGCATTAACACACAGAATAGATTATTTAACTTCTGTGAGTTTTTGCTGATCAAAGTCAGCTCTTTAATAAAAACAGATTTGAGCAGAGAGCAGCAGCCGTGAGGCTCCTACTTTCCTTCTGAGCATCACCACTATCATGAGACTCGGCATGAGAGACATTTTGTGGCCAGTTTCCATCCCCGCTGCGCTGCTCCGCTGTTCAGAGCCCAGACAAGCAGCTACCTAGATGATGCAGCTCAGTGCAACAACACCAGCACTTATCTACTTGTAGAAACGTGTGTGATCACATTCCACAGCTACACAATCGCTGATCACATTTCCTGCTAAAACTGTTTTCCTTTCATGTCCACCTCTGTCTCTGCCCGGCACAGACAGGGGAGAGCACACACACACACACACACACAACAGCTCCTACATCCACTGGACAAACTGGCCAGAGTCTGCTGAGAGTCTCTGAGCTGCTTACCTCTCGGCGGCTCCTCTGCTGATTCAATAGTGGAAGATCCTTAGGGTAGTATGAGGCGTCCAGCCCTGCATCGACACCCAGAGACAGTCTGACTAAGTGACTGACTGGCTGGCTGGCTGAGTGGCTGGCTGAGTGGGAGGCTGGGTCACTGGACGAGTGGATGACTGACTATCATTCAGCTGGAGGCAGCGGAGCGGAGAGTCACTCCCCTCACGGAGCAGCTGACTGGCTGCAGGGACGGATGGATGACTCTGACTTGCTGCTGTTGTCCTGGTGGTTAACGTGCTAACTGCATTAATGCCTGAGGAACTGACTGACTGACTCAACAAAGAGCTGACTAAATATGTAAGTGAATAAAACTTAAATATGAATGAAACATAATTATGCTCCAATAACTGTGACTGGATAACTAAACACCAAATTGACCTACTGACTGACTAAACTTGTAACTGACAACTCACTAGAAGACTCTTTCATGAACAAACTGGGTGACTGGGTGACCAATTTAATGATGCAACTGATCAACACACCAACTAAATAACCAGTGAGCCATTAATGTTTCTGACCAACCACTGTGCTGTACTGTTCACCGTCTAACAAACTCATTTCCTCACTCAAGAATTCAACCAGCAGTAAACTGGTTGTCAGTAGACTGGTTTCAGTAGACTGGTTGGCAGAGGACTGGTTGTCAGTAGACTGGTTGTCAGTAGACTGGTTGTCAGTAGACTGGTTGTCAGTAGACTGGTTGTCAGTAGACTGGTTGTCAGAAGACTGGTTGTCAGAAGACTGGTTGTCAGTAGACTGGTTGTCAGTAGACTGGTTGTCAGAAGACTGGTTGTCAGTAGACTGGTTGTCAGTAGACTGGTTGTCAGTAGACTGGTTGTCAGAAGACTGGTTGTCAGTAGACTGGTTGTCAGTAGACTGGTTGGCAGAGGACTGGTTGTCAGTAGACTTGTTGTCAGTAGACTGGTTGTCAGTAGACTGGTTGTCAGTAGACTGGTTGTCAGAAGACTGGTTGTCAGTAGACTGGTTGTCAGTAGACTGGTTGTCAGTAGACTGGTTGTCAGAAGACTGGTTGTCAGTAGACTGGTTGTCAGTAGACTGGTTGTCAGTAGACTGGTTGTCAGTAGACTGGTTGTCAGAAGACTGGTTGTCAGTAGACTTGTTGTCAGAAGACTGGTTGTCAGTAGACTGGTTGTCAGAAGACTGGTTGTCAGTAGACTTGTTGTCAGTAGACTGGTTGTCAGTAGACTGGTTGTCAGAAGACTGGTTGTCAGTAGACTTGTTGTCAGAAGACTGGTTGTCAGTAGACTGGTTGTCAGAAGGCTGGTTGTCTGTAGACTGGTTTCAGTGGACTGGTTGTCAGTAGACTGGTTTCAGTAGACTGGTTGTCAGTAGACTTGTTGTCTGTAGACTGGTTGTCAGTAGACTGGTTGTCAGAAGGCTGGTTGTCAGTAGACTGGTTGTCGGTAGACTGGTTGTCAGAAGGCTGATTGTCTGTAGACTGGTTTCAGTGGACTGGTTGTCAGTAGACTGGTTTCAGTAGACTGGTTGTCATGTCAGTAGACTGGTTGTCAGTAGACTGGTTTCAGTAGACTGGTTGTCAGGAGACTGGTTTCAGTAGACTGGTTGTCTGTAGACTGGTTGTCAGTAGACTGGTTGTCAGTAGACTGGTTGTCAGTAGACTAGTTGTCTGTAGACTGGTTGTCAGTAGACTGGTTTCAGTAGACTGGTTGTCAGTAGACTGGTTGGGTTGTCAGTAGACTGGTTGTCTGTAGACTGGTTTCAGTAGACTTGTTGTCAGTAGACTGGTTGTCAGTAGACTGGTTTCAGTAGACTGGTTGTCAGTAGACTGGTTTCAGTAGACTGGTTGTCAGTAGACTGGTTGTCAGTAGACTGGTTGTCAGGAGACTGGTTTCAGTAGACTGGTTGTCAGTAGACTGGTTGTCTGTAGACTGGTTGTCAGTAGACTGGTTTCAGTAGACTAGTTGTCAGTAGACTAGTTGTCAGTAGACTAGTTGTCAGTAGACTGGTTGTCAGTAGACTGGTTTCAGTAGACTAGTTGTCTTGCTGGCTGAACAGCTGGCTGATTGCTTCATTAGCTCCTGATGCAGTTTCTAGGTTTCTCTTGTTCTTCCTTCTTTTGTCCTGCTGAGGGCGGGGCCTCACTGTGAGCCACACACATACACACACACCAACTTCCTCCACCTACATGACCTGAGGCTGATCTGCTGTAACTGATAATGGTGTGTGTGTTCAGTGCAGCAGTGGGTGGGGCTATTTATTCTCCTGACTGTACCTCAAATGAAATTGATTTTAACGAGAGACTCAATAGTTCTCAATAGACAAATAAAAATCTCACCTTCAGTACATAATAAAACAGAGGAGGAAACGAGAACGGAGGAAGAGATGTCTCACATCTACTGATGAAAATGTAAACAACAACAACTGACAATACAACTAATCCAGAACAGTTCTGCCTGGAAACAATCAGTTTTTTTTCATCTCAAATAGAATTATGAAATATAAACTTAGCCCTAACTAAACCTCTGTCAGTCTGCTACAGGCAACATCATGGCATCCGAGTCTCTTCAGCGAGCTGGCAGCCAACATTACACACTTCAATCATCCAGTATGACGATAACACGAGGGGACAACTGGAGAGCAGAGGGGGGAGGGAGGGCTAAACACCATCTGATACTCCTCACTCGTCTCCTCCTTCCACACACAACAACCCCTTTCACTTTAAGATAACTGATGATCATTTTCTTTAAAGTGAGTTGGTTCATTTGATGTGCACCATGACTAAAAGTCACACTGTGCAGGGTTTATGCAAGGTTCACACTGACTTATATATATATACTTATATATATTCATTATTAAAACATAAAAAGATGATCTGAAAAAAACAAACAAACAAATCTTATTTGGCCTTAGACTAGCTTCAAACCTAAATTGAACGGAACCCTAATTCATGTAATTGTTAACACCTGTACACACCTGTATTTGTTTGTACAAAATATGCTTGAGCATTTCATCCACATCGATCGATCACTCGTGGCTCAGGCACGAGACAGACCAGGCGCCAAAACAATCTCTGCAGGGTGCCAGCCGGCCCGGCCACGAGCTACATCTGGTGTGATGTGGTTCTCAGCGCTTCTCGGCTATTCGCGGTTATTCGCGGCGCTTCCTCGTCCGGTGTGTAGGCTACCCGGCGTGAGCGCTGGTATGTAAAAATCAGACGGCAGAGGGTGAATAGCAGCGTTTGGTAGCTTGGGCAGCTTGGGTGCTTCAGGGGCAGTTTTCATTGCTGCCGTGGCGATGCGGGGACAGACACAACTACCGCAAAACAGGAGCAAGTAAACTGAAAATCTTCAGATTTGTTCTTTTAGATCTAAAATGAGAGGAACATACAGAGTTGAATTCGCCTGGAATTGTCCTTTAAGTAAAATACTGTAGGAGTGACACAGTGAGTTACAATACAGTACTTCCTGCACCTGGACACATTGATATGGGAGTTTCTCTGGCTTTCTGTGTTTTGTTTCTCTGATGTAGGGGAAATCCACTCATTCATGTAGTATTACTCATGCGCTGTAAAAACAAACACACCAAAAAAATATGGTAAAAAAAAGGATATTTAATTAAAATGTAGGGTCAGAAAAGGAAAAAGACTTCCACACTGTGGTAGCTCCCAGTGATAGTTTATTGACCTGAGGAAGAGCATTGTGCTCGAAACGTCGTCTCTTTTTAGTCCTCGCAATAAACTATCACTGGGAGCTACACTGCAAAAACTCAAAATCAAGCAAAGAATATTTGTCTTATTTCTTGTCAAAATGTCTCATTTCTAGTCAAAACTAATCTCATCACCTAAAAATCAACTAGTTTTCAGATAAATTTCACTTGTTTCAAACTAATTTTCACTTGAAATAAGTAGGAAAATCTGCCAATGGGGCAAGTTTTTTGTGCTTGTAATAAGAAAGAAAAACTTGCCCCATTGGCAGATTTTTCTACTTATTTCAAGTGAAAATTAGTTTGAAACAAGTGAAATTTATCTGAAAACAAGTTGATTTTTAGGTGATGAGATTAGTTTTGACTAGAAATGAGACATTTTGACAAGAAATAAGACAAATATTCTTTGCTTGATTTTGAGTTTTTGCAGTGTACCACAGTGTGCGAGTCTTTTTCCTTTTCTGATCTTCGCCCTACGAGACTCAGCACCTGATTACACTGGATGTGCACGAGCCTCTTTTGTTTACAATTAATTAAAATGTACCATATAAATCAATCAATAAATAAAAACACTGTTTCACAATGTAATTAATATGATGATTCCTATGTGTGGCAAGGTGAAGAGGGCCCAGACGGGCTTCGAACCCTAGACTCCCGGGTCAGAGTCACGCGCGCTTGCCAGTCAGCCAAAGGGACATCCCCTTGGCCAAGTGGCCAGGGCACATGATCAGTTGGAGGCATAGTGACAGGACCACCACTGTCACATCTGGTCAAAACTTGTATTTACTGTATAATCTGGTAGCAGTACTTATATGCAGCAAAGGTGCAGTAAATGTTACTTTGGTTACGGAGTTAGGTTACGTAATCATAAAACTCTGCTTCCTTGTGAATCCGCATGCTGAGCAGGTGGACTGAGGAAACTTTATAGCAGCAGTTTACGCTCAAAGCCTCGGTGTGAAAAGCAGCATTAGATTTCACTTCCTGCCAGTTGCACACCTAAAGAACAATTTTCAGTTTAATGTCTCCTGTTTTGCAGTTGTTGTGTCTGTCCACGCATCGCCACGGCAGCAATGAATGGGAGCGGATGCAAGTTCTGCTGTTTACATCCCTCAAAACCGCACTTTTTTTCCACAGACAGCGTCAGATGGCGACTCAAACATGCACCGAGAAGTTTATTTACTTCAACAAGCCGACCTAAAATGTAGACCTAAAATGTGCTCAGTGTGTTCACGTTCAGTCGGAAAGCTGCAGCCTTGTGCATGTTAGAATTTTGTTTATTTGAAGCAAGACAAGAGTTGATATTCCTCTGTTTATGACACAAACGGTAGCTCCAACTGCACCTGAACACACCGAGCACGGCAACTGGGTCTCGTGCGAGACTCTGAGAGACTTTGAATTAGATCTAGTTTTACAAACATGTCGACTTGTTGAAGTAAATAAACTTCTGGTGCATGTTTGAGTCGCCATCTGACGCTGTCTGTTTTCTTTGAGGGATGGAAACAGCATAAGAATTATTCATTAAAAAGCGCATTTCCACTGCAGGAACTTGGGGGTCATTTTCCGGGGCCGGCCCCATTGGTGTGTGTCTCCACTGCAGGAACCTTCCCCTCAGGGCCGCTTACAGGAACCTTTACAGGGCTGAACGGAGTCCCTGTCTGGGGGTGGGTACTCGGATCGGCCCTGAAGAAGTCCTGGTGGGGCTTGAGATTTACTCTGTGCTGATTGGTCAGACTCAAAGCAGGATCATATGGCACTAAGAGAAAGCCTCAAAATAAGATGCATTTTTATAACCCAACGTTACTAAAAAGAGAATAACTCAGTAAAAGACGAGAGTAGCAGTAGGCCTGGTAAAAAAAAAGAGTGGTAAATAGGCGATCGCGGGATTACGTGATGATCGAGACGGCTTTTTTTTTTTTTTTTTTTTAAGAAAGCGAGGAAGAAGAAGAATTCCTAGGAATACAATAGTATCCCTGCAGCTTAGCTGCTTGGACCCTAACAAGACCAGTAAAAAAAAAAAATGAACGCAATTTGCCCTCAGAGCCCGGTGGGTCCTGTCTGCAGTGGAGACACGGACACCGAGAGGACGGTTCCTGTAGAAGTTCCTACCCCCTCCTTTCACCAGGAACTCCTGCAGTGGAAACGCAGCTAATGTCTGATTGCCTGCCCACAACATGCACAGTTTCTTATCATCACAAAGCTGTACATGATGCCACAGACAACTGTTGCAGTAAAAAAAGAACGATGTCTGTGACTGGAGAGACGTGGCTGAAAACAAATGAGGAGAAGACATCTGTGATGATATGTGTCCATCTCTCAGCTTGTTAGCACGGTCCATGTGTCCAGATGCTGAAGCATCAACAACTCATGTTGGTGACCTTTAGCTGACATTAAAGGCCACCTGTCCACTACATTGACAGTTACCATGACAAAACAAGATGTACGGCCACCTCTGACAGCAGGAGACTATTCTGTTGCATAAGGATTAATCCATCTCTGTCTACTCTTTTCCTTTAAGAGCGTACAAGGTTAGATATGAGCATCGAGCATCGGGAACGGAGACTTTCCCCTGCGATCATCCAGAAGCAAGAGTCCTGTCACTTTTCAAAATGTCTTTACCTACTCATAATGTACATTCTCACCGCACACAGTAATAATCTGACTTTATAGTATTTACCCTTCACCCGCACGTCACACCATCAGTTTAATATGACTTACAGAGCTCCTATGTTTTGGAATGGACTACCTCCTTCACTAAGATCCATTTCTTCTTATTCACTTTTTAAAAAGCAATTCAAAATTCATCTCAACTTCTCTTGAATTCCCCGCTCTTTCCTCTTTCTCTCTCTCTCTCTCTTTTGCTCTTTACATATCGCAAATCCTTACATTGTCCTTCTATGATTTCAATTCATGAATTTTTGTACCTTATTTCTATTGTCTCTATTTGTTACTGAATCACTTTGTTCTTTAACTATCTTTTCTCATTTTTGTTCATTTTGTTATAGCGTTGATATGTACAAGCCAACCGGCTTCGTTCCCTCCGTGCACCACTGGATTGAAATGTGAGCTAAATAAATAAACTCAAACTGTATACGCCGGTATAGTCTTTGTTTTTGAGGGTTACACCTGCACCACAGGTCATCCTTCTCTGCTCTTTAAGGATTTTCTTAGATAAAGCCATGTCTTTTCTAGCATGTGGTCCAAATGCAGTAGGAATACATATCTGCTGCTACCGTAGTGAACAATCAAAAGCCAATACATTGCACATTTCACACCATAAATACATCAGATCAACTGCAAAACCGTAAGAAGTCAGATTGTTTAGCATTCTGTATGTGATTATGCACACAAATGGTTAGTCAGCTGACAAAAATACTTCATTACAGACGTCACTTTTCTATCAAACAAAGCTGCTACAATCTCTGAATCCAGCTCTCACATGCAGGCTATGCTGCTTAGATTGTTAACTGTACAAATTGGCATTTTTTTGGTCTGTTGGTTGGATCAGAAGACTGAAAGCAACACAAATTAATTGATTAACAATAATCACGAGTTGCAGCCCTTGGTTTCAGTCTTGGTTTGTGTTGCTGGGTAAATATTCTGTAAAAAATAATGCATAAGTCGATGTTATAGTAGTGATAAGTATAGATGGTTCTCACTAGGCACAGAGGCAGCATGGACGCTGTAGGAAAAATGCTTTGGAGACTTATTCATGGAAGTCAAACCATTGGACAAACAACAATATGCTCCACAGAGTTCAGTCTCTCAAGAGCTGCAAAGATGCAGTTCCTTACATTAAGACACTGGAAGTTCTCACTGACTGTAATAAATGTCAATTGAAACTGTCAGAACTGCTGGTGTCCAGCTGCAGCAGTCCAAAAAGCACAACGTCCACGAACACAACACAGAGCAGCACTACACTACTGTATGTAGCTACACTTAGTGTATCTCAAATCAAATATGCTCGTTGTGCACTACTAGCAGTGTTTCCCCTACCGTTCTGTTGCCCCCCCCCCCCCCCCCCTTGTTAAAGGAGTCATCACCCGGAAATCGCAATTTCTCTTGTTAAAACATGCATATTGGTGTTTGACCTCAGTTGAAACTTGCCTGAAAAGCTGGAGTTTGAAAGCGGCGCCGTTTTTTCGCTTCGGCTCTTTTTCCGAACAGGAATAGCACACAATGGTGTGCCTTCCTAAAGCACGAGATCTTTGATTCTGCTCCTATGGTGACCTCACCGTGGAGGCTACTTGCCTCTTTCACCACCCAACCCCGCCCCGTCCGCTACCTGAAATCGCCGAAGCGGTACCAGGGGGCTGTTTATGTTTTGGAGTCTGCATGAAGGCAAGCCCCCCCCCCCCCGGCTCTGTCCTTCCTGCGGCGAATCAACGCGCGCCTCATACAATGCACATCCGGACCAGTCAAAACCTCGCGCGTAATCTCGCGTGATAAAGTCGCGGTAGGAAAAAGGGTCAGAACAAGCTCAATGTTTGATTACAATTTTTTTTTTTTTTCCTAATAAGTTTTACGAATTGATCCAAAGCGATCCAAGGGGGGCTGGATACGTAAAAAAAAACAGGTTATGACCAGTGTTGGGTATAGTTACTTTTGAAAGTAGTTAGTTAAGTTACAACGTTACCATCAATTAAAAGTAATCAGTTACGTTACTGCGTTACCTATGAATAAAAGTAACGCGTTAGAGTACTCCTGCGTTACCTACCCTGATAGCATTGACTTTTGGGCCACATGTGGCATAAAGCTGGTACCTCTGGTTGAGATGTGCTATGGCAAAATGTATGAGGGCCAAATCAGAACCACATACACATTGCCATATATTCCAATTTGGAGGGAATTTTTCCTCTGGTACACTTATTTAACTGAGGCACTTGGCCCAGATAATGGAATATTCCTTTGAGCCGCATGTGGTCTGTGACTGGCAAATGTGATATGGCAAAACACAGGAGGGCCACATCCTAAACACTACAGCTTTGCCATACCTTCAAAATTGGAGGGAAATCTCTTCTGGGCCAGTTCTGTAATAGGAGCACCTGGCCATAAGTAACTGACAAATGTCATAGTGGCAAAACACATGAGGTCCACATCAGAACCACGTTGGTTTTGCCGTAGACCTTCAAAATTGGAGGGAGTTAGCTTTAGGGCTACAGTTGGCATGCAACTGGCACAAGTGGCAGTGGGTGGAGATTATTCTGCGACGCCCTCCGGACATTTTCATTTTCTCTCACACACTGTCTGGACTGGCTGCTGCTTTGGGTAAGTGAATTTTAAACTTTTTACATTTTTGTTGAACTACTGATAATTAACGGCACACACTAGACATCTTTAGGGGAGCTAAATTAGCCAAGCAGTACTTTGTTTTAATTTAATAAAGTGTGTGTTTTGACGCCAATGGTGGCAAGAGACCGGCTATGGCTGTTAGCAGCTTTGCTAACCCTGCTGCTTCTGGTATGAAAAAGTAAAAAAAAACAATGTCTGGTTTATTTTATTTTGATTCACCTGAACTTAAATGATTTTACTTAACGCAAAATGCTTTTAATGGCACTTTAAAAAAAATTTTTTCTTTTACTCAGAAGCAAAGAGTATCAAGAACCATATGCACACAACATGGCAAACTTTTCTCTTTTTTTTTTTTTTTTTTTTTTTACATCGTGTGTAAATTTGGGGACTCTGCGATAAGCAGAACTGAAATAGCCTATATGATGATCAAAAACTTGTGATAGCTCACGATCTGGAATTTTTTTTTTATCAACAGCTTTGCAGCAGCGCAGCCGCTCCGCTCTCACCCGCGAGGCTCCAGTTGCTCAGAGCCGAAACAGGAAGCAAGGCGGCCGCTCAGCCGACAGTCCCGCCCGGTCTTCATCGCGAGCAACACCGTGTTCTCTCGTGGTAGGAATGTGATGGTCTCTGGGTCAAAGCAGGCCGGCACCACCGACCCGCACCACAGAAGAACAGCTACGCGCTACCACCGGTGAGAACTTGTTGTTCTTATCACCAAAATAGACTGCTCTCTCTCTCTGACAGCTGATTTTTAAATAGGCTTTTTGCTGTGATTTCAAGCAAAAAACATAACGATGTGATTACATAGAATTAATTTTTGGATTAATCGCAATTTCAAATTTGAATTGTTTGACAGCCGTAATATTAACACTACTCATTCAAAATGTCCTGTGTTCTCAAGGTGCCAGAGATGAAACCCTGACTGCAGCTGTTTCAGACAAGGAGGTGGAGGTGATGGGAAACTGCCTTGGTGTGAAGAGAGACAAAACCACAAGCTGAAACTGAGTTAAGACAGTTTTGATGCACAAATTAAATTTTCTTCATTTCTAATATTCTAATATATCTTCACTGTTGTTGCATTTTTGTAAAGTATTCCTGTATTTGATCAGATTTGTTGTGATTCTGTTTTTATGGATGTAATTTATACATGTACAGTCCATTATGAATAATACAATTTTGAAGGGAAACTTGTGTGTTTCTTCATTTCTCATATTGATTTTGTATGATTTAAGTGATCTATATAGGTATCGTATCAAACAACTTGATCAGTACTGCTATTGTACTAAAATTATCATTTTTTATTTTTGGTGTCAGAATTGACCTGTCATTCTCTTAATAATGTAGGGCAGATGGAAGGTGTGTTATAGATCTGATGGAGAAAAGAAAGTACCAGTTTTATTCTGTCAACCACATGTGAGCCACAGTGATTCAACAGAACTGATCCACACGTATTCTGTAGCTATGTGACCCAGGTATGAGCCATTTGAATTTAGTTCACTCATGGTAGATGTTTGGTTTTGTTATGGTTCAGTATAGGGCATAATTCTCCTTAGGGCCAGATGTGGCCCATCATTCACCTCCAAAAGTGGCCCAGATGAAAGGTTTGGTATATATTAGTTTCGCTTCTGGGTAAAATCTGGATTTTGGTCTGTCAGCCATATGTCAGCCACATAAGAGCCAGTAGGCTTTGCCTGAACACAGCCATACAGGCAGGCCCTATGAGGACCAGCTGTAAGCCATACGTAGTTGGTGGAGTTCTGGCAGAGGTCTGGTTATGTTATGGTTAAGCATAGCTTTCATATACTAGGGCCACATAAGGCCCATCATTCACTTCCATTAGTGGCCCACATCTGTTCTGTTTTTTTGGATTTATTTGGGCCACATCCAAGCCAAAGAAACTTTGCTATCAGGGTAAAATGAAAAGCCTTTTGCAGCGCCTTGTATGCCACGTAGCATTTTTTTTTTTTTTTGTCACAGACTTGATCAAAATTCAGGAGTTGCCGTGAATCCCACTCAGCGGCTTCAGTGCTCGATCTGTCTGTCGGTTTGAACGGAGGACTCACGTGTGGAGAGGAGGGAGGCTGGCGAGACGTGAACTTCCTACCGTGTGTAGCCTATAATAAAAGTTAAAAATGTGGTTAAATGTACTGGTATCACACTGCTGCTACGGCAGCCATGTAGTAGCGATCCGGGACCGGGGGAGAACTGAGCTGCTGCTCGCTGAGAGGGAGCTGCTGAAAGCGGGGAAGCACAGAGAGCTGGGCGGCCGTGGAGCTGGTCCATGTGAATGGGCCCGCAAGTTGGAAGTGGATTTTTTGCGATCGACAGAAGGTTATTACCAACGCGAGTGTGCATGTTATGTTCTTGTCCTTTTAGCTGGCGAATTGAAACACACACACACACACACAGGCAACGTAGGTCAGCAGCAGCAGGGCACAGACGCATCACAGCGCTGCGCCTCGGCTGACACATCCGCAGGTTGCACAGTAATCTACTGTCCGACAAAGAGCTGGCTGCAGTCGGGATATTCCTTTCCTTATCCGGTGAAAAGTAACGGATTACTTTTTTTTAAAAAATAACTACGTTACTGATTACGCAACTCACGAAACTAACGCGTTACGTTACACGTTACTCGAAAAAAGTAATTAAAGTACTCTAACGCGTTACTTAGTAACGCGTTACCCCCAACACTGGTTATGACTCCTTTAAACGGGAGATCTAGGAGCGGACCTGTTGGTCTGATAAAACTGTTGGAGCTCCACCTGAAGCACCCAAGCTGCCCAAGCTACCAAACGGCGCTATTCGCCCTCTGCCGTCTGATTTTTACAGTAAATACCAGCGCTCACGCCGGGTAGCCTACAGTACACACGCGAACCGAGAAGCACCGAGAACCGCAGCTGTTTAGATGAATAAACACAAAGAGGCTACAAACATACACACACTGGCCTCACGTATTTGTCAATCACAATGTTTTATTGTGAAAATTGACCGGATTGTTGGACGGTGCGTGGTGCAGGTTAGAGCGGCCGCTCCATGTAGAGGTACAGTCCTCAACGCAGGCATCCCCAGTTTGAATTTCCTGCATGTCATTCCCCCTCTCCCTGCCTCCCCCATTTCCTGTCTATCTCACTATATTCTATCAAATGAAGGCAAAAAAGAATGTCTTGTGTTTCTTTGTGTGACTTCCTGCCAAGATTGACCGGAGGCCGAAAAGATCGCTGAGGGCACGAGCTGGCTGTGGAGGATTAACGAAAATGCCCCCGCTTCTCGGCACTTCCGCGTCGGACACATCAAAGGTCGGACAATCCGGTGTCATGTCAGTCGCGTGTGCACCCTCGCTGCCACGTTTTTAATTGGCGGCCGACTGATCGGTGCATCTCTAATTCGTAATGCATTGTATCTCATGTTTATGCTTAGTACTTATGCCTATGCTTTCATGTATTTACATGCAATGTCCTGTACAACAGTTTTGAAAACAGTTCTCATGGTGTGAGAATAAGATGAGGCAAGATGAGGATAAATGCCTGAACTGATCTTTATCTGTTACAGTTTGAATGTCAGAATTTCAGATGCAACAATTCAATTTTCTTGGTAGGATCGCAGGGAATCTGTTCATTTCAGCACGACGTTCAGCAAGAGTCGCCATTCCTTCTTAACTGTAAGATATTCCATGATTCACCATTATAATAGTAATTTAGCTGGCTGTATGTTTGAGCTGCAGACTTGAGCTGGCAGATGACACAGATCAGCAGAGTGGTGAAATATTGTTGAGAATCACTGATTCAGTCTTCGATGCCAACTCTCACTCTTCTGGCATGAGACATCTGCTGTCAGGCTCTGTTCATGCTGCCAAGTCCAATCTCACACCAAGTAGAAGGAACTCAGATATTTCTTCATGATTCCAAGAATGAAACTTAAAAAAAAAAAGCATAAAGACCACAATCTTCTCAAAAATTACACCACGACTGGCAAAAAGTTCTCTCTGGCTCATCCTCAGTCACAGACTGGAGGACGTTCCTGTTTCATGTAGGTCAACTGTTAGATCAGGTGGCAGTTAGCAGGCTTCTTGGCTGGTTAATAGCAACTGAACCTAAAATGTTAATTAAAGGTGGCGTTGGAGATCCTGGAAAATCAGTTCAGGCCACATTTTGAAGGTCCCAGCCCCTTTCCTCAGACTTCTGCCTGGTGCTACGCCTTCACCTCCATGGATGTGGGTCAATACCAAGGGGGCAGTTGTTGGTCTGAGAAGTGAATAGGGTTGCAAAATTCCAGGAATTTTCAAAGTTGGAAACTTTCCATGGGAATTAACGGGAATAAATCGGAAATTTACAAAATTGAAGGTTGGCCCTTAACAGGGAACTTAAATATAGTTGGAGAAAATATATTGTAGCATCATCTTAGCTAAAACAACCAGATTTAATGCAAGCAACTTGAATATCTCTGCTATTCCATGCACACTGCTTCCTGCAGGGCTGTTAGGCCACGCCCCCTACATGCACTGTGCATTCCTCCATCACATGCACAGATGATTCCTTCAACCCTGGAGGCCACACTTTTGAGCCCAAAGCACAATAGGAGGGCTCCTTTCATTTAAAGGGACAACCAGGAGTTTTTGAAAGCAAAGTGTGTTCACACTACATTTCCCATGAGCCTCCGTGCACGGTGAAATTCTTGGACCGGCGCAAGACAGACGAACCATAAACGGTGATTTGGTGACATTATTCCCATAACCCACAGGGCAGCATCCGCAAAACCAAAACTAAGAAATGCTGGGCGACCCGACCACTAAATAATAACAAAATAACGTTAAAGACAAGATTTTTTTTTGATACAGTTTGTTTCAATTACCCCCAATTTCTAGTTAATTCCCATAAATTCACAATAATTCCCATAAATTCCCATAATTCACGTGGAAAATTTCCAATTTGGAATATTTCCAAAATTCCCCAGCTTAATTTCCCATGGAAAGTTTCTGTAAATTTACCGTTAATTTATTGGAAATTTTCCATCCTTTGCAACCCTAGAAGTGAAGCTCACTTCCTCGTTCAAAAAACTGCAATCCCCTCTTCTTCCTCTGGGGGCTTGTGTCAGAAAGCAGCATGTCTCCATAGACCCCCATGTTAAAATCACTGACTTTACAAAATTAAGCGTAGCGTTAGTCCTGTCAGGCCATGACGTCAAGCTCTTAATCAGCACAGCTGTAATCTCAGGTGCAGATCAGCTGATGGCTCAGCTGACTCCCCGTGGCTGCTTCCTATTGGGGAACTGCATTCAGAGCCGCTGTTTAAACGGCTCTAGGCCGACGTCACCTCCCTTGCTGCT
Source organism: Decapterus maruadsi (assembly GCA_030347415.2). Taxonomy (NCBI): domain Eukaryota; kingdom Metazoa; phylum Chordata; class Actinopteri; order Carangiformes; family Carangidae; genus Decapterus; species Decapterus maruadsi. Next base: position 1,898,992 of record CM064904.1, on the reverse strand, counting down.
GCTTCCTCTGCTGGCTTCTTTGCAACCCAGCTCCACCCCAGCTCCTCCCGTCTTCTGTTATGAATCCTATCATTGTATCTTGTTAGTTGTTCTGCTCTGTCTGGGTTTTCTTTGCTGCTGCGCTCCCTGCTTATGCCGTTCATGAAGGGCAGGAAGGGGCTCTTCCTGCCTCAGGCTTTCCACAGTAACAGTATCATACCGCCAAATAAAACTTGTGCAATGAATAAATATTTTGACATAGTGGTCCTGACAGAAACATGATCAAAGCCTGGTGTCAGCACGTTTTTTGGTCTCAACCGGTTTCTACCCCCGCACACACTCTGAGGGGGGTGAATTTTCTTTTTAACTGTACCGTTTTACTGTACCATTTGAATAATACTACGAGAGACTTGTGGAGCTGATTGGCTTTACCAGTGTTGTGGTACAGTATCTCATCTAGTAATAGCTTGGGTGCAACAGGCACACTATATCTTGTCTTATATTAGCCACTGCTAGCAGAACAACCCTACTCCTCTAAGCCATGGGTATTCCCCAAACTGGCCCCCTACTTTAAATATTTATAAAATTGTGTTATTATATTAAACAAGGCCTAAGTAGCCAACTGTGTATTAACGTACCCTGGATTCAATACTCGGCTACTCAAGGTTTGTATATTCATGGTCGTGCCACTGCCATTTATAAATAGGCTATACCTTGTTAACTGATACCATGTCAATATCAACAATGTGTTTCAATTGAATGATAATCAAGCTTTTCAAATTCACATCTTTATTCTACGTGTTAATGTGGAAACAAAACAAACTAAATTGTATAATCAACCAAAGGTTTCATGACCCCCCAGCAGCACCTCTGTGGACCCCTTAGGGGTCACGGACCCTCTGTTGAAGACCTGTGCTCTAAGCTGACAGTCAGTCGTGGTGGAAGAACACCAGGACCATCACTTGTTCAACTGTATCCTTAGCATGTCCAACTTTTATTGTTACACTTCATTAGTTAGGAAATCCCTACACTATCTTGTTAAGTCTCTTTTTGTCCACTGTTCAACTGAAGTCACTCCGATTGTCACTGAGTTGGATGGAACACCATCACTCTGTCATGCGCTTTCTATTAAAACCAACTGTCCACTGTTCACCCAGAGTCTGTCATTCAGCACAACACAACAGCCAAGCCATTGTCCCAAGAGGAACTTGTAAACCATCACCAGTTCAAATCCCAGTTAAAGGAGAATTCCGGTCATTTTTGACCCATAAGTCATTGTCAGGATGGTCACCCAGTGTTGGGGGGGGGGCAAGCAACTTTTTCCTACAACTGCACTGCTCCAATGTTTATTTTTACCAGTTGCCTTCAACAACTACGTTGACCTGGATGACTGACAACCTTCGGGGACAAAATAATCATTTTTCCTCAATTATGTAAGTTCTGAGATTGTTTAGAGCCAAACCTTAAAGCAGAAGTCAGCGATCCGGTTGTTTTGGCTAATGCTGCGTTCCAGGCAGGCTTTTGAAACCGTAAATTATGGCTACCCTAACCCAACTCACGACTTTGTAGCGTTCCAGGTAACCTGTAGCTCGTGTTTTTACCGTCCTGTTGCCTGTGAAAGTCACTATAACGGCCTCTCGTAACTTCCGACCCGTGAACTCGTACCAGATCGAACTGGTATGACTTCACAGGTTGGAAAAACAGGAGTTATGGGTTGCCTTGAACGCACCATGAGTTAGCAGCCCCCGCCCTCGTCAGGCATCTATTGGTCCTCGTCCCTACGTCACCACATTCACGCGCACCCCTTGGCTGCACACACAGCCCTTCATGCCATTCTCTCTCCTCATTGGATAACACTTGTATCCTACAAGGAAAGTTTTCTCCTGGTTTACAGCAGAGCAGAGTGACGGAGAGACCAAACACTCTATGGAAGTGATGCTGATGGAAAATAGGACTATTTAGGACTTAGATTAACAAAAACATTAATTGCACAGCCCTATTTAAGATGGATTTAGAACACCCTTAACACTAAGTCAATAAGGTTTATTTCTAGATAATCATCTGTAAATAAAGAGGTGATGAGAAGACATCACAGCTGACATGAAAACATGTCAACAGTTTTGAGACAAGATGATTTTCCCTGTGAGCTGAAAATTCCTGTGTCAGTTAGAAAATCTCAGTTACATCACGTCTGAAGTGAAACATCCTGCATGAGACAACAAGCTGAGGCTGAACACAACAGCTTCTCACAAACTGACATTAATTGTTGAGACAAAATGTGACTCAGTGAGCACTGGACTGTTGTTTCCTGCCGGCACAATGGAGACCACTGTGGCTCCGATGCTGATCACCAGGTCTTAATGTCATGCTCCTAACAGGCTGCAGGCACATCCACCAGTGAGCAGAGGTGGCAGTCGCTGATGTAACGGCTGCCTCCTGTTTTCTTTCAGATTAACACCGCAGTAGTCAGAAACCAATCCGTTAAATGGGATGAATAACAACATTTGTATTATCGGATAATGGTGCGTTTATAGGACTTTTAAAAATGTTCACATTGACCACATGTCTGAATGAACTGAAACTCCTCTGCAGAAGGAATTCTTGAGTTGTAGTAAAAAAGCAACTGGACTTCTCTTGTTTGAAGAAAAGAAGTCCAGTTGTTGTGGAGTAACTACAACTAACCGCCTACCAAACCTGTATTCTGTTCTCCTTAAAGGGACATTGTGTAACTTCTCCTGTTATCTATTCACAAAAATCGATTATTTCATTCAAAAGTCTGTTTGTCATTCATCAGTAACCCCCCCATCAACAAAGTGAAGTGTTCCTTTCAGTTCATATCATTCATCAGTCCCTCCAGGAATTCGCGATGTTGCGATCGCAACAATTAACGCAAATTCAGCAAATCCCCGCGATTTTTTTGCGGTCTTGCAATTTTGTACAATAACCACACCTTTTCCGCAAATTTGACCAATTTTCAGTGCTTTTCACGAGTTACACAGCAGAGAGTCCGAGTCTGAATGGAGCGGTGGTTGAAAATGAGTCCACGGAGGAACGACGTGGCTGCACTGACGGCAAGAAACTTGATACAACGTGCACAAAGTGATACATAAAGGAACACAAGCTGAGTTGAACATGATGAGTGTGTGACTTGTCCTGGTTGACCACCCGAGGCTGTGTCAATCCCGCAGCACTCTCCGAGTGCGCCACTGCAGGGCCGGAGCGGAGCAGCCGGCGGCCAGGTGCCCCTCCCCCGACCCTCCCCGTTTCATTCAAAGACTGGACTGTTTTAGTGGCATTTTAAAACAGTTGTTTTACCGCGATTTTTTAACAGACATTTTAATTAAAAGTAAAACAACTTTTAACTCTTTTCCTGTGCCTTTCTTAACAAGTGGAAAATTGCTGGTATTACAGGACCTCATATTATTTTGTGACATTTCAAAATTTTTAATTTTCCTTTGATTTTTAATTACTCAGAACAAAACTGCAACTTTTTTTGCAACTTTCGCTGTCTCCCGCAATTTAATCGCAACAAAAGTGCTTAAAACATCGCAACATACACCGCAATTTTTTCAAAATGTGGCCGCAAAATCAGGCATTTTAGGCCGCAACAATCACAAAAAAAAGCCCGCGAAATCCTGGAGGGACTGATTCATATCTCCATGAAGACGGTCAGCTCGCTGCTGGCTGCCATGTCCTGTCTCCATGTTTTTACCTTCAGTGGCAGCGTGACGGTAGGAAACCACGGAAACTCAGTGGAGACACCGGAGCTGTCGGTTCAGGTCCAGGTGACGTCTGGGAAAAGTCACCGTGGTAACGCAGTGAGGAGGAATGGAGCGTTACACTGATGCTGCATTCAGGTAACAAACCAGATGTCATTTTAGTCACAGAAGTCCAGAGAAAGCCGATACTCCGTACACATGCAACCGTGGAATCCTCTACCAAGTTACGCAATGCACGTGTGGAAGGCTGTTTTAACCAATCAAAATACAGTGGAAACCGCATATGGATCAAAATACTTGGGACGGAATCATTTCTATACAAATGCTGTTTAAATAATTTGTTTATAGTGATGAAGAAATCCACTTAGGGTAACCTTTGAGGGTTACACCCTCCCCTTTCATTCAAAGACTGGACTGTTTTAGTGGCCAGCCTTTCCAGACAATAGACTTCCATTCCTGTGTTTAATAAAATTGGGTTTTCATATTTTTTGTGACTAAAGACATTTTCCGCTTTTTATTTCAGAAAAAATTGCTACTGGGGGAAACGGATCATGTGCATAATAAACTGCAAAACAAGCAAATACTTCATATTAATGACATAAAGGCCTAACGTTCATTCTGCTTCTAGCCTGTCTAGCCTCTACCTGATCTTTTTACTAAACTTAACCAACTCCTTTCTTCATTGCCTAAGCCCAACCAAAGCATCTCCCTCAGTCAGCTGTCAGCACGAGCGGAGGCTGTCGGAACAGCGGTGTTTCGGAACAGCGGGGTGTCGAAGTGGAGGTGTGTCGGAATGGAGAGCTGTCCCCACCTTTGAGTTACTGTAATATTGACAAGACACGGCTCCAAGGGTTGTTGGTTTTTTCCTGCTTGGTGGACTATTGGGGGCAGCCTAGAAGTGATTTTTCTTTTTCAGGTTTGAAAATGCCACATCCAATACCCTGTACCATTCAACCTAGCCTATTTAATGACATTTATGTTAAAGATACAGGAGAGTGATAATACTGACATAGCAGCCGATAGAATCTGTTGTTCAATATCTCATGATTGATGAAAAATTTGCTGTGTTGTGTGCAGTAGAATTTTGATCGTAGAATCGAATCTAATCGTTACCTGTCGATTCATGATCAAATTGAATTGTGAGGGCAGTGCCAGTGCACACCCCTAGCGGTCTGGTGCCCTGGAAGCAGCTTTAACAGGTCAACTGAACACTCTGCCTGCAGTAAACAGGTCAATCCTGAACTTTCTTGTAAAATGATGCTGCAGCGATTAGTGGACATCATCAACTCTGTCAAAAAGAATGAATGGCAACCTTTACTGTGAATAAGTCATAATGGGAGCATTTCACCAAAATTAACTGATGGAAAAAATACATTTAAAATTTGCAGCAGAACTAGTTGACACACTATCGTTATAAAATGCATGCAGGCACCCTGAAGAGGGTGTGTTATGGTCTGTAACACTGTCACCACCTCCCACAGAAAAGATCATTTACATTCGCTAGACAATCATGTGTGTGTGTGTGTGTGTGTGTGTGTCTTACATCATGTGCTGCCATGTGTGTGTATGTGTGACATTTACTTATTTACCAGTGGATTTGATTGCTTCTCTCATTTCACACAGTGGCGATGATATTTCTGTGTGAGAGAGAGAGAGACAGAGAGAGAGACAGAGAGAGAGAGAGAGAGAGACGCCTCTGTTTGACTTGTAACAAAGTCATGTCAGTATGAGTCACGAGTGGCCAAACCAGGAGGAGGAGAAAACAAAGCTGCTAGGGAGGGGAAGCAGGCCAAGGAGCAGGAAGAGAAGGAAAAACATGGGAGAAAGAGGACGAGAGGAGAGAAAAGAGGAAGTACCAGGAGGTGAAGAGTGTGAAGAAGGGAGGGAGTGCAGGGGGGAATGAGGAAAAAATAGGAACAAGGAACAACGTGAGAAAATAAAGGAAACAGGAGAAAATGAAGAGAATGGTGCAGAGATTAAAGAGGATGAAAAGAAGAGAGAAGAGAAAAGAAGACGGAACATGACAGATTCATATCTTTGACAAATAGTCATTCTATTAGTTATTCTCTCTTGAAGCAGCTGGTTGATATTTGTCATATTCTGAAGTCAGTACATGAAAGTTAAAGACAGTTAAAGGAGCGATATGTAAGACTGTGGTCCAAAAAAAACTTTAAAGGTGCCGTTGGTGAAAAATCTAATGACAAAAATTAAATAAAATCTGCTCCGATTATAATGAATAAAAAATGTGTGAAGCTTTTAAATCCTCCAACAGGCTGCCGTTGGTGAAAAATCTAATGACATGATGTCTCTGCTTCCTGCTCCGCTCAGCGGCATCAACCTCAGGTTAAGAGGTTGCCAGGGAGCAGGTTTGCTTCACAGCACATGTTGCCGTAGCGACTGACTCAGCATTATGCTGATCCTGCTCTCTGAGACAGAAAACTCTGAGTTTCCCTCATCTCAGGCTCAACATACTCAGAGTTTCCCAAATGCTACTGACTGTGACTGGAAGATAGCAGTGGATGGAACTACAGGCCATGATTTGCATGTTTCCTCCTTAGTCTCTGGTGACATATTGGGTGATTTGATGAAACCTTGCCATACAATTCTTACATAGAGCTAAACCTCCCTATTTTCTTCTGAGATATTTAAAGTGCATTAAAATATTATCACTCCATAGTCTTCATGCTGAATAAATGATAACTGATGTGTGGATGTTTTAAAGGAAACTGCAGTGACTCCCAGTGGATTCAGTTCTATATGACCTCAGCCATAAATAATGAATTCCTCCTCCGAACCATCCAGAGAGCAGGGTGAGTCTGACTGTGGTTGACTCAAGTCGTCTGAAGGTAAATATATGAGGAAAATATGGATGCAGGAAAGTTCAGATAAATATGGACAAAGAGGAAGAACAGGAGGAGAGAGATGAAGAGCACGATGAAACTATAGATGAAAAGTTTTTATTTCCAAAACTAAAATGAAACTCCACTGATGGAAATTTTTCATCATCATCTTTCAGCATATTGATTGGAGGTGAGTTCTTGGAGTCACTGAAACTTTAGAGTATAGCTGTTCACCAAATCCAAACAGGCCAATCACATACTGTAGCAGCAACTCAACGCACCTGTAGGCCTGCAGACCTGGTCCAGATGAACCGCTGAAGTTCAAACCAAGCATCAGAATGGGGATGAAAGGTAAGTGACAGTGAACAGTTGGTTGGTCTTTCTGTTGTTTCTGCCCTAACTATCTCTAGAAGAAAAAACATCCAGTGAGTGGCACTGGGAAAGTCACTCAAGCAACAACATCTGAACCACAACACATGGGACCTTGAAGGAGACACAGCAGCAAGGAATCACACCAGGTTCACACCCACCAACACTGGACAATAGAAGAGTGTGAAAATGTTGCCTAGTCTTGATTCGATTGGTCTGGACAGACAGGAGTAAACAACATGAAAGCCTAACATGGGCAGCGGAGGCTGGCGGGGAACAAACCAGCAGCAGCTGTTCGATAGTATCATTTAATAATAATATGGACCCACACGTCTGGGGAACCTTTCAGTACCTTGTGGAATATATGACACCAAAAATTAAAGCAGAAGTAAGCAGAATGTTTGTGTTAATATAAGTCTTTAATAGTTGTATCTTCGACGGCAATCACTTCTAGAGTGTTTGGTCTGTCAGTCACTCTGCTCTGCTGTAAACCAGGAGAAAACTTTCCTTGTATCTGTGACCGATGTTGTTCGTTAAATATTGGACTGAACACATCGGGCTATTTTGCTTTTTTCGCACCGGAGAACAGTAACCAAGAGGTTGAAACCACTTGGCAGGTTGAACATTGAATTAGTGAGTTTAGTGTGTAGAACAACCCGTCACTTCACCTCACTGGTCCCTGTGACTGTTGGCACACCCGCAGACCTCCGAAATATCTACAACCTTTATCAATGAGGAAAGAATGGCCCAAAGGGGCAGTCCTCTTTCCTCCCAGCCAAGGGATGCGTGTGCATGTGGAGACGTCCGAGGGACGAACACTGTATAATGGAAAATTCACAACCAAACAGCTAATAACTCAAGACGCCGGAAGTCAATTCATTTTCAATAGAGCCCAGCCAATTGGGTCCTTAGATTACCCAACTTAATGAAAACAACGTCCAAAGTGTCTAAGACCACCCAAGTTGAGCCCTGGTCAACTTTATGCTGGGTTGACGCGGCTAACGGCAACGTTTTGTCAGAATAGAGATGTCCGTCGGCTGCCTTTTTTTGTATTTCACTCCCCAATGACCAGCGTTTGAAGTTTGACGCCAGTCACGTCTGCTCTGCTGTAAACCAGGCTGAAAATTTGCCGTTGCTGTTTTGGAAGCTCCAATGAGGAGCCGACCCATCGGGATGCGTTTTTGACGCTTTGGAAGCTTTTGGTGTGAACGCACAGTAACTCCATCTGCTGACAGGAAGGACGTTAGCCAAAACCACCAAATCGCTTACTTCTGCTTTAAGGCAGGAGGGTCCAACCCAGGAACTAGCCAGGTGTACCTAACAGGAAGCTAACCTACCCTCCATGTAGCTAGCTTGTACCAAAATAAACTATTTTTGCTTGAACCCTCCGCTTTGACCGATCTCGTCCCATTACCGGCATTTGACCGGTCAAGATGTCTTACCGGAGAGTTTAGTCAGCTCTGAGACGAGTATCGGTCCGTTTAGAGTTGCTGAAGAGTGTCTCTGATGACTTTAGGAGGAAGCAGGCTACCATTACCTGTAGACGTCTGGCGTTTAAGCTAAGCTAATCAGCTGTGGGCTTTCTAACAATTAAAACCACTAAATCATTATTATAGTCATTAAAAAGAACAAAGCATGAAAATAAGGAGACATCTTTTCGTCCCCTCCCCGAAGAGAAAGAGTGCAGTGGGAGGGATGGCAGCTGCAGATCTAACATCGTGACCAGTAACTTTGCACTTGGAATACAACTCCACATCACTCCTCCTCCTCCTCATTTTCTCTCATTTCTTCACCTTCTCTTCCTCTGCCTCCGTCACCAGGCAACTGGCCTTTTCTCCCTCCCTCTGGTTTTTCTCACTCTCTCTCATCGTTGCCACTCCCCCTTTTCTCACATGCATAAAACCTTCCCTGTCCATGCATCATACGAAGGCTCTACTCCATGTTGTGTTGTGATGGGTAATGAAATGTGGAAATAAGATCATTCATTTCATTCCTTCAAATGCAACATGTGTAATGTCACTTCTCTCACTTTAAAGGCTCTCTAATAAACAAGATTCACACATTTTGTAGTAAATGTGATGTGTGATTTGGATTTGAATGGTTCTGTTTAGAGAGCGTGGTTACTGAAGACAGGGAACGCTAAAGGTTAAAGCTAGTTAACATTTGCATCAGGTCTTCTTGTGAACCTTTTGCTTCCACCTGTCACAGCTTGTGAAAACTTGCAGGAATATTTTGAACCCCTCCCTAACCCTGATGAATTATGGTGAAGCTCTGACTGATCAGTCCTTTTGACCTGCTGAGGAAAATCAGATCCTGGTTCATGTAACATTGTGATAAATGTTGTAACTAGCTCACAGCCTAATTAAAGGGCTGACACCGAATGAGCAGGTGGGGGCTACTGTTGCTTGCAGAGAGCCAGCGCTAGGCGGTTAGCTTACCAATTTATCATGCATATAAGATGTGACAGAGACAGGAGTTAACACGGTGCTGCTGTCCACCTCTGGAGACAGATGTTGATGAAGAAAAGAATGAGTTTTGACATGAAGTTGATACAGTGCTCTAGCCACGTTCACTGCAACTTCACAACTTCACCACCAAAAATGAACATTTTAAAAACAAAATGAACTAATGGAGCAACACAACCTGGTTCCGATGGAAAGAGACAAGGTGAGGAGAATACTGGACTATTTTCTACAATGCTAGATGGAAAAGCGACTGACCAACATCACTGCTGACTGCAGGGCCGTTGCTAGAAATTCTGGCCCCCCTGAAAGAATACTAAAGTGGGCCCCTACTCCCTAACTTTTGTACCATTTTTTATTTAGCCTACACTTTGTCTATGGGTATTCTCATTCATCCAGGTCATCGTTCCTTTCTGGGCAAATTGAATCATAGGCAACTGGACTTGTATTTGTCTGGGAAGACGTTTCTCCTCTTATCCAAGTGGTTTCATCAGTTTGTACGCAGAGAAAAAAAATAGCCTACTTTGTTTTGATGCTAATGCAGCATTACTATAAGTATTCGTCAGGGTCTAAGCAGAATAATTCAGTCATACAAAGATTAGACTACTAGGTTTTTTGGGGCCCTACTGGGCACTGGGCACCTTTCTCCCCTAAACAACGGCCCTGGCTGACTGCACAAATGAACTGCAGACAGATCTGTTCAAGTTCCCTTCCCACTGCCGGTATATCACTTTACTAAACGTACATTTTTGATGGAGAACGTTAAAGCGTCTGATCAGAGGAGCTGAAGACTGAGATCAGTTTAGATAAAGTGACCATGATGAGTAATGACTTGTATATGTCACCGCCAAGAACTCGTCGTGGAGTAAACACGATCTGTGCTTGTTTGTCTGTTCCTCTCATCTTTCATTCAGTCTCTGTCTTTGCTTCCTTCTGTCTTTCATGAGTTAAAGCTCTTTTCTTTACTCTCAGGAGGTCTCGCCACGAACTGCCTTCATTTCCCCCATATCCTTCATCTTGAACATCAGGGATTTCTCTTCTATGAAAACGATTCAGCATGTCTCTTCTGTCTGTCAGCCGCCTGTTTTGACAAATAGAGAAGCTTTTTAATTCCTTTGCATCAAACAGGCTTTGATGCAGGGATATGGAAGCAGGATCTCACTCAGAGCGTGTGTAATGTCCTTTGGTTCAAGGGAAAACCTTGACATTTTGATTTTTCCAAACATCTCTTTCTTTCATTATTTTTTATCCCTGCTCTCTTTGACAGACAGAGTCAGGTGAGGGCAGAGCCATCTCATATTACACTGCTGCCTTGGCATTTGTGATGCGCTCACTTCCAATGTCATGTGTGCAACACAGGAGGACATTTCTATAGAACTGGTTGCATATTTTCCTTGAACAGGAAAGCTCAATAAGACTAGTGGATAAAAACTGGTAACTTTTGTGCTCTGATTATTTTATGAATAAAAGCTGCAGTAAAAAGTTGTATCTGTGTTTTTAAGAGCCAAGTCACCGCCACCACACCTTCACTGCTGCCGATAAAAAAACCTGTCACAGACTGCTGCATTTTGATTTGAATTGGTGAGCCTATCAAGTGTTTATCAATAAGTGTCCTGAGCAAATGGCTGCTGGCACCTGCCAAACCGCTAGCCAGGCTAGCGCCGCCTAATGTTTCCGGCCAATTTCATTTGCCTCAACCATATAGTCAGGAAACTAGTAATGCGTTTAAAGCAGATATCAGCGGTACGGCCGTTTCGGCTAATGCTGCGTTCAAGGCAGGCTTTTGAAACCGTAAGTTACAGCTTCAAGTCAAAACTACAACTTTGTAGCGTTCCAGGTAACCCGTAGCTCGTGTTTTTACCGTCCTGTTTCCTGTGAAAGTCACTATAACGGCCTCTCGTAACTTCTGACCCGTGAACTCGTACCAGATCAAACTGGTATGACTTCACAGGAAGGAAAAACACAAAGTACGAGTTTCCTTGAACGCACCATGAGTTAGCAGCACCCGCCCTCGTCTTGCATCTATTGGTCCTCGTGCTCCGTCACCACATTCACGCGCATCCCTTGGCTGCACACACAGCCCTTCATGCCGTTCTCTCTCCTCATTGGATAACACTTGTATCCCACAAGGAAAGTTTTCTCCTGGTTTACAGCAGAGCAGAGTGACGGAGAGACTCGTGTTACGGCTGAAACACTCCATGTAAGTGATTGCTGACGGAAAATAGGACTATTTAGGACTTATATTAACACAAACATTCCACTGATATCTGCTTTAACCAGTGAACAGATGGGGAACTGAAGGCGATGACGTTGAGCTCAAGTGCTCAAGCTTAACCTATGAGCTTAACCGGTGTATAGCACACGTCACCACCAAGCAGCAGCGATTAGTTGAAGCAAACGTAAGCAACCGCCTCCCGGAAGCAAACGAATCCCTACGGCTCGTGATCAGACGCTCTATGAAATGTAATGAAATAAGCGGCTGATGCATCAGGCTACCAAACCGCTGCTGCGTCAACAAAAATCTAAAATGAAGAGACAAAGTCCATATCTGATTTTTTTTACAAATGAACAAAGACAGCAAAATGATCAAAGTCCAGCTTCCACTGAGGCACTGGTCCCAACAAAAGACCTGGAGCGTCCAACTCCATCCTGTCCTCACTTACAGTAAGTCCAACCCGGACCCCACCGACCCGCGGCTCGCTGCTCTCCTCCGGCTGCTTCCACACAAGCTCCCGAGAGTCACTGCACAGGTGAGTGCTGCAGGGATCTGACTAAAGCCTGGTTTATGCCTCTGCGTCGCGGCGCAGACCACCAACCACACCACCCCGCTGCGCTGATGACAACAACAAAGATACAAGCAAAACGAGCCATGCAGACTGGTCTTCTAGTGTGTGTGTGTGTGTGTGTGTGTGTGTGTGGCTCTACACATATAAATGATGTTGGCTTAGATGAGTTTTGCTTGTGCACTGGCACCACTTTGTTGTTTGTTATAGTTTCATCTGTGCTTGATAGTAGTCTTGGCCTGATGTGTTTGAATGTTATCCCCTCCTCCCCCCTGCTTGACTTGAAATGATGCCCCCCCCCCCCTCTTTTCCAGATGCATTCTGCGGTCCATGGGTTCATCTGTCAGATGTAAATGTATTCACCCTGAGTTCTCTACAGCCAGACACAGCACTAAAACCAGGGACGTGCTGTAGGTTCACTGCTCTAAAATAATGGCACAAACACTGCCATTGATGACGGATCACCATGTCAACCAATCCAGTAGAAAGGATACATAATAAATGTTGTTAGGAAGAGTTAAGTGGCCTGTGGAGGCTGCTCAGGCTTTGCTGTAAAATTTGCAGATTACAAATGAAATGTTGCTTATTATGCAGCTCAAAGTTAAAGAATAGGTAATAATACATATTATCTGTTGGTGCTTTTCTCAACACCCAAGGGAACAGCAAAAAAAATAGACTTAAATAGACATGAAATATGATCCGAGGAGTTGGTACGAGTGATGATTCTGGCAGCTGTGATAATATGAAACTTATTACAGAAGACTAATGTCAGAATTTTTAGGCAGATTGGAGTTTGAGATGATTAGAGGTTAAAGTTTAGTAAATTGAGAATAAATGTCCTTTTTCTATATGATAAAACAAAAAACAGTGACTTCAGAGACAGGAGGGAGAGGGAGGGGTTCAGTGCTGCTGCTTTTTCCATCTGGTTAACTTGCTGAAAGTCAGGATGATAGGGAATATGTAGTCAGTCTTTTAGTATAATGTAATATGTACTTCATGTGCTTTATGGATACAAAATCCAAGAAAACCTGCTGGCCATAAAACAGATATGCAGATTGATTCGTGCCCTGGTAAAACACAACAGTGAAGGAGTTTGAAGAAGTGGAACCACCATTACTCAGCTCATTTGTGATTGTCCCACTGCAAAGTGTCTGGAACATGAAGCTTTTAGTGTAGCTCACCAGCTGTTTGGACCAAGAAGAAACACCAGCAGGATCTTCAATGTTCATTAAGTCTTCACAAATCTGCTGATCAGCAGCAGCAGCAGCAGCAGCAGCTGGGGCCACGGCCTTCATTAGACATTTCCTGGGCACAAATTTGGTACAAGCATTTGTTTGGACTCAGGGATGAGCTGATTAGATTTTGGTGGTCAAAGGTCAACTTCACTTATATAACTTTATATTTTTACAGTCCTGCACAGGAATGAATGGTGTTTTGGTCATGCTTTCTGTTCCACTCTTTGCAGAACTCCATCACATCTCGTTACATGAAGGATGCTTTGGAGAGGAGCTGCAGCTGAAAGATGGAAAGTCCCTCAGAGACCATGAACTCTGCTGTACAAACTCAACATTATCTCCATCTCCATCCCTACACATGGCCACAAGTCCCTGTAATCTTGGTATTTATGAGTAAGGATAAAAGTGACAAGTGAGAGGATGTACTGCCCAGCAGAAGATCTGTCTTCATTATTGATCAGAGCCACATCTCCTCTTCTCTGCTCGTCCTCTCAATCTGTCCATCTCTCCGTCCCTCAGTGGCACAGCAAGCTCTACTTCCAGGAATGTTTTTTATCTTTTATTTTTTAACAACCACAGGAATAAATGATTAATTGGCTAGGATGATATGAGCCAATTCAGCCACTCGCCAGCATGCTGCTGGCAAACAAGCAACAAGAAACTCAAATGTTGCATATTTAAAGTAAAATAGGGGTATATCGAACTAAGTACAAAAAGATTGTTTGCCAAATTACTATTTATTAACAAGTTCAACAAATTAAAAACATGTCAATCTTGGTCTTCGTCGAGGACTGAAGTTTCTCAGATTAAATGATGAAAACATTCAATCTAAACAACAAATGACGCAATTTGTTATTTTCAAACTTAATGCTGAGTGTGTCTCAGTTATTCCTCCATCCTTACATTACAATGTCACGTTGTGGACAGAAGATGTAACTAATATACTACACACACACACACATACACGGACAGCGCACACAACTCTTGGTCAGTTGTCAGTCTTTGTCATCCTAAGTCTTTGAAGCCCTCGCTCTCCCTCACAGCGGCTGAGCCGTTGATCCAGCTGTGGATGATGCAGACTGACGGGCGGAGCCGAGCCGAGCCGAGCCGAGTGAGGCGTCGGAGTTCCAGTCGTTATCTGGATGTGTCACAGCATCTCTAACACCACGCCAAGGCTGACCTGCTACTCACTGGGACTGTACACGGCTGACACTCACTGTCATTACTAACTGATGTGTTAGTCTAGATCTAATGATCACACACAATCATCACAACTGATGACAACTACAGTGTCAAATACACTCTTAGAAATAAGGGTTCCAAAAGTGTTCTTCTACAAGGGCTGAGGTTCGACCTGGAACCATTTGCTTTCCTGAAGAAAAGGTTTTTCCAGAGAACCCTTAAAACCCTTTCCCCAAAGAAATGGTTTTTCAAGGGTTCTTGGTAACACCAAGGGTTCTAGTAAAAGGGTTGAAACCCTAAGAAGTGGGATATTTTCTGGATGAAACCCCCAGTAAGGCTTCTGGGTGAAACCAATACGCCATAAAAGGGATTCTTGTAGAACCTCTCATTGGGGGTTCTAGGTGTAACCTTTCAGATGGTTCTAGGTAGAACCCTTTATGTTGGGGTCTCGATATAACCTTTTAAGTTGGGTTCTAAGTAGAACCCTCCAAAAGAGTTCCAAGTAGAACCTGGTAGAACCTGGTTAAACATGAGGACAAGCCGAAGAACCTTATATGATTCTACATAGCACTTTTATTTCTAAGAGTGTATGTTTTAAAATCACCCAAATAAGTTTTTTCCATGTGTCACTGGGGCGTTGGTTGTCAGTGCAGCAGCAGGTCACATTACCATCTTTAATGAAAACAAATACAGAAAGATATTTACCATCATCATTCTATCTTCTGCTTATGTATCGTGTTTCTGGTGTGTTAAAAAATAGGAATAAAGACAAGGTAATATAAACTGAACCAAACCCAAATAAATAAAAAGGATAGAATATGAACCGGACTGTGGATTTGTGAATTGTTCCACTCCTTATGGCAACAAAACATTTTCTTCCTATGAAACAAGAATGTGGTATGTGAAAGTAATGCTTCCATCGAAACAACTTCTAAGTTCTTACACAAACATTTTACAGGGAAGTTAAGAGGACCAAACGGTACAGTATGGTCAAGTGCAGACCTAGCCTGGGTTTTTACCCATGCTGCCTTGCACGCAATTTTATTCACTCTGCAAGTCAGCCTGGAAACCATGGACTTTTTCCCTCATTGAGGAGCGTTTAGTATTTCTTTCCTCACTGGATTTCTGTCGCTAAACATCATTGGGTGATGGATACGATTAGCTAAGCTACATACAGACGCATTTGATAGACATTCGTAGCGCCCAATAAACAGCTCTGAGCTTTCATAAACCGCGCCTCATATGAAAAATAGCAAAAACCCTATTATAATCATTGTTATACTGTCTCTGTAGAAATAGTAGAAAAATACCCACTTAAGTTGTGACACATTACAATCATGTATGCTAATTGTTCATCTCTAACTCAAACCATTTCAACAGTGACAGAACTGCAAAGAAATCTGAATTGGGTTTTCAAAGGCCTATTATTGAAGCACGGCCACAAATAAATTATGTCTGCCACGAAAAATGGTGACACCTGACCTCAACCACGCTCTGGTGGACAAGTTGTGACCTGCACATTCACCACGCTATGAGATAATAACGGAACGTTACGAGGTAGAGCAGTTTTTGAGGGAAATACAGAGACTGCTTGCTGAGAAAACTGACCCTGAACGCAACACGCATCAGCGGATTTTTATGAATTTCCCTCTAAAACAACTCTGTGTGGTAACGTTGTGTTATTATCTCATAGCGTGGTGAATGTGCAGGTCACAACTTGTCCACCAGAGCGTTGTGGAGTTGTTGGATTGTGTATTTGATGAGTTTGATGAGGGAAACCAAGAAATCCCATGAGCCTCCATAGTGTAGCTCTGAGCAGCTCACGGCTCTGCTCCACCGTTCTAAAAATAGCTTGCACCGACAATTAAAGGTAACGAACCTACTGCTATGACTATAGGGATTATGGCCAATTTGCCAAAATGTTGAACTATCCCTTTAAGTAGCAAACGTTTGAGCCTGTTTTACCATGCTCTGTGTGTATAGCCTATAGCTGATTGCACACACCATGACCTGTGGTGGTGTGGTCAGGAGGCAGAGCGACTCGTTCACTATCTGGAAGGTCGGTGGTTCGATTCCCGGCCCCCCACATGTCAAAGTGTCTTTGGGCAAGACACTGAACCCACACTTCACCTGTGTGAATGTGTGTGAATGATTATCTCCCAGAGCCTGTGTGTCTGCAGACTCCACAGCTATCCACTTTCTTAACGGCTGAAATCTGTTGTCAAGTGTGATCAACCCCATCTGCTGCTAATTATTGACTTTCTACTGAGCACTGTGTATTCACTCCTGCTCTGATCTGTCATTTATCTCATTAGTGCTATGGAGACAACAGGTTCTCCACCTGGCTACTGAGCTTTAACTCAATCACATCATTTCTGCCAAGACCTATCTGTCCTATCTCCAAAACTTCAGTCTGTTCATAGACACACACAAACAAACAGGCAGGCCCCTGCTATCAGGTGGAAATCTTATCAATGCATTAGAGGGCTAATTCCTGCTGTTCCTGGTCAATACACCGCAGGTGGAGCTGCAGCAGCAGCAGCAGGGGCAGAGAGCCAGAGAGAGACAGTGACGGAGACAGAGAAGAAAAGGGCACGGTGGTTAGCAGGAGCCATCCACCGGTTGAAAGGTCAGAGAGAAGCATCGCAGCCAAACACCTGACCTCACCTCTCTGTAGAACCTGAACATTCTGACAGGATTCCACATTTCTCATGTACAGACTGCCACCAGCATCTCTGTGCTAGGGATGTCACCATTACTACGATTATTGTTAGAGAAATAAAATAAAAAAATATATAGTCAAAATATAATTAATGTACATTACTCATTGTTTATACAAAATATTTCAAGAATCTATTCAGTGTTTCCGCTACATTCATTTAACAGTGGCGCACCGCCACACCTAAATCCTCGCCGCCGCACCTTAAAATTTCTTTCTTTTCTTTTTTTTTTTTTAATTGTCGCTAATCCACCACCGCCACAGGCCTCCACCTTCACAGAGTCCTGCACTGCACCTCACCAGTAGCTGCTAAGGTAAACTATCTAAACTATCTTGCTCAGTATCTACTCTTTGCACCCCCTCTGCACCTCGATGACAGACCACAGCGTGTTTTTCCGCATAATCTCAGGTGACAGAATGACAACAGTCTCAGGACAGATCAGTCAGTCTGTTGCCGGTGTGTTTTTAAAATTAGCGGGTTTGATTCTCGTATCGGACGTCGCGCTCAGTGCTGGTGGAGAAGAAAAAAAAACAAAAAGGTGTGTGTCAGTCCGTTGGGCTTTTAATGATGTTATTGTAGCGCATACATTGGGCCCTAGTTTTGCAGACCGGTCTAACTGAGGGCGCAACCCAGCTTCGCCACGTCAACTGGGTGTGTCCAGGTGCGTTTTGCAAGAATCGTGGGCAGCGAAGTCCGGCGCAGACCGGCGCACCCACGCCCCTTGTCCTGCCTCCCAGCGCAAATACCAAGGAGGGAGGAGACGGGGCGGGAGGGAGACAGGAGGAGGAGAGAAAGGCGTGAAGTGGGATTAACACAGCCGATTCGGATCTTCACCAATCAAATGAGCTCCTCTCCTCACCTTTAAGTGAGCCGCGGTGATGTCATTTCCTACTTTGACATGGACGGAGGAGAGGAGGAGACAGCGACGCCACAGGCAGAACCTCTCCCAGGAGGAAACAGCTGTTTTGGTCCGGAGGTCCGAGCTCAGAGTGGCTGAATAATGAGTTTACTAATATCCTTAATCAGGTTTGATCTGATACACTGAGAACCGCTGGCCAGTGTAAAAAACAACAACTAATAAACTAAGCGACAACCAGCTGCCTGACGTCGCTGGCTCGTTGATAAATTGATAAATACATAAATAAATAGGCTACATACCCGTAAAACTTAAAACAAAGGCCCGGGCTTTATTTGTTTAAATCTCTCAAATCAACCGGTGTTTATTAATAAAGTGTTCAACCTCCTTCCTTCTGGGGAAAGAGAGGCTTCACTCCGTGGCGGCAGGCAGCGGAGGAATTACTGTAAATACGGCCAGGGCGGACTCGTCCTCGGTCTCACTGACCACACTTCAGCACCTGTGTTGGCTGGCTCCACCATCCTTTAAAAAAAAAATTAATAATGCAACGTATAGCCTAAATACGCTTATGAGTAATCAGAGAACTGGTTGTTAACGCTACTTTTAATAAGTCATTTACAAGGAGCGAGCTGAGCCAGGCTGACACTGTACAGACAGGTGCTGAAGTGCGGATAAGAGGAGTGGACAGACCCCCGCGGTTAATTGGGACCGACAGCAATTTGAAGTTTTATGGTAAATAAATAACGCGGATCATCACATCTCAACATGGTGACATGCAGTCATCCACCCTCACAGTCCACAATCAGCTGCTTTGCCAGTTCGTCCCTGCTGTGTTAATTCAGGTGGAGTTTCCATTACGCTGCCAACAGCCTTTGATCTGATGTGACAAACCACAAACCAACCAGGCTTTATTATTTATTATTATTATAATTATTTATTATCTCTCAATCATCATCGCGGATCATCACGCGGATCATCACCGCAATCCACAGCTCCAGTGCCAGTTCGTCCCTGCTGTGTTAAATCAGGTGGAGTTTACATTACGCTGCCAACAGCCTTTGATCTGACGTCAGATGTGACGGGACAATCTTTATAGATATAAATTCACGTGTTGATTCCATTAGTTGCATTAAATAGCGGTTATTGTGGTTATTTATTGCATCTAATTGCGTCTGGAACAGTAGAAACCTGTCTGTGAGGTTTTGCTGACGTGTGTGGACTGTTCGCCGGTCAACCAATCTCCCTCTCCGCCAGCTCCGCTTCGCCTTGCCCCGAGATAGACCTGCTTTGAGGTGGTCTGCTTTCGGCGCAGAGTCGGCGGGACATTTTCTCACGAAACTTCCGCTTCACCAAGCTGAATCTGTGACACCGCCTCCTGCTGCGCCGCCACACCCATATTGGCGGAGCGCGATCTGCCAATCTCCCGACTTGACTTTGTGCCTGTCTGCGCCAGTCCAAACTTGCATTAGACCGGCTGCGCTTCGCTTCGCTACCTGCGCTGCACCAGGAAACTAGGGCCCAGTAAGTTTAACAGGACATAGCCTCTACTGCGCCGTAACGTGCATTTAAACTCCCCCTCCTCCCCGCGGCCGTCCGCTGGTCACGGGGTGCGAGCGCGGGGGGGGGGGGTTGAGCGCCACTCCTTAAAAAAATCCTAGGGGAAACACTGCTATTTGTGAGGAAAGATCTCCTGTAAGTGTAAAATTGTGTTTTTGCAAAGGATCGCTGATACAGCCTTTAAAGGGCCAACGAGGAGTTTCTATTCGGTTATAAAACAGTCTCACGTTAATGTGGATGAATCTACGCTACCCACACTTGTTAATGGCTCCATTTTCAATCAATATATCGTTTTGTCTCTATCGTTATTTTGTTATTATTAGTGGTGGCGGAAATGCTGGTCGAGCCGACCAGCGTTTCCTTACTTTCGGTTTCGCGGACGCAAATGAGAATAACGGCGATTCGGGCGGCGTTATGGTCGGAACTACGACGGTAACTGAACCTCTTTGAACCTCTGACTTTAATCCTTGATGAATGAAAACATGAGTCCGTCTTGCACCGGTGGAGGAATTCTACGGTGCGCGCGGAGGCAGCGTGAAAACACTTCGCTTTTCCAAAACTCCTCGTTGTCCCTTTAAATACAAATGACGCGCTAACATTTAAATTCCTAGCAAGTCAATGTTACGTTAGTTAACGCTCCTGTTGTCCTCCTAGGTCAAGGAAGGAAGGAAGGACGAAGGGAAGGAAGGATGGAAGGAAAGAAGGAAGGGAAAAAGGAAGGAAAGATAGAAGGAGGGAACAGATTGGGTTAATTGGGTCAAAAAGGAAAGAAGAAGCAAGGACAAAGGAAGGAAGAAAGGAGGAGAAAGGAAGAGAAAAAGGAGGGAACAGATTCAATCAAGGAAGGAAGAAGGGAAGGAGGGCCGAGATCAGGTCATTCGAATCAAAAAAGAAAGAAAGGAAGGACAAAGGGAAGGAATCAAGGAAGGAAGGGAGTAACTGTACGTTCACACCAAAAGCTTCCAAAGCGTCCAAGACGCCGGAAGTCAATTCATTTTCAATGAGAGCCCGGCGACACCGAGCGTCCAAAGCGTCTACAGGCGTTGCCACGCTTCCAAAGCGTCCAAAGCGTCCAAAGCTTCCAGAGCGTCCAAAGAAGTAGAAGTTGAGCCCTTGTCAACTTTATGGTAGCTATGACGCGGCTAAGCGGCAACCGGCGACAACCTGTCAGAATAGAGATGTCTGTCGGCTGCCGTTTTTTGTATTTCGGCTCCCCAATGACCAGCGCGATTGAAGTTTGACGCTAGTCACGTGACGAGCGGCCAAAGCGGCTGATAATATTTGCCGTTTCTGTTTTGGAAGCTCAGAAGCCGACCCTCGAGCGTTTTTGACGCTTTGGAAGCTTTTGGTGTGAACGCACAGTAAGGATTGTGGAAAGAAGGAAGGATGGAGGAAGGGAACAGATTGGGTTCTATTCGACCCATAAGGACAACAGGAGGGTTAAATGGACCAGTATCTGAGCATTTACCTTTATTTTGCCAGTAAGCTTCCAACATCATCTTTTTTGGGAAGTGACAGTATTTAGGAATATTTACGATTAAAGCAGATATCAGTGGAATGTTTTTGTTAATATAAGTCCTAAATAGTCCTATTTTCCGTCAGCATCACTTCCATAGAGTGTTTGGTCTCTCCTTCGCTCTGCTCTGCTGTAAACCAGGAGAAAACTTTCCTTGTGGGATACAAGTGTTATCCAATGAGGAGAGAGAACGGCATGAAGGGCTGTGTGTGCAGCCAAGGGGTGGCGTGAATGTGGTGACGTAGGGACGAGGACCAATAGATGCCTGACGAGGGCGGGGGCTGCTAACTCATGGTGCGTTCAAGGAAACTCGTACTTTGTGTTTTTCCTTCCTGTGAAGTCATACCAGTTCGTTCTGGTACGAGTTCACGGGTCGGAAGTTACGACGGTAAAAACACGAGCTACGGGTTACCTGGAACGCTACAAAGTCGTAGCCGTGACTTGAAGCTGTAACTTACGGTTTCAAAAGCCTGCCTTGAATGCAGCATTAGCCAAAACAGCCGTGCCGCTGATATCTGCTTTAAATAATTGTGGTGTTTAATAAAATGATTAACTGTGAAAACAAGTGATGGTGACATCCCTGCTCTGTACTGAGTCCTACATGTCAACATGTAGCTTTGTTTTATCTTCTCAGTTCATCCTTTAGACCTGCGTTAAAATGTGGGAGTAGGTTTAGACATGTAAACAGTTCCACATAGAGCATGTAACCTCCTGGATTACACAACAAACTGCAACACGTTCAGGGTGTGAAACGACACTGAAGCAGACCCAATCATACTATGATGTTGGAATAGAAATAAGAAAGCTGCTGGTATTGAGACATCGAGCAGCCAGGAATCATAATGACAGCAAAGCTTCAGTCCTCAGTCCGTCTGAAGTCTCTCCTCAGAGCAACTCTTTGTTTGTCTAAACATCCCATAAATTACACTTCTCCTGCGCTTTATCTGAAGCCTGACTCATGAAAGGACAGCTTCTCTTTGGAGCTCTAGTAACAACAGGTGAGTGAGCCAGTTAGAAGAAGGGGGGCACTGAGCCTCTCTTCTGATTGGCTGACTGTTTTCTGAATGACACAGTACAAAATAGTGCAGATTTCAGGTAAACCTTTAAAAAGAGTTCTGGAAAAAAGAGGTTTTTTATACGCACATCATGCAGTCTTGAGATGCAGGGCAATAAAAAGTATCTTTAAAAAGAAATAGAGGGTTGCCCGCACACTCTTTTTGGACGTCAGTGATTTTATTTTTCACTTGCACAAACGTTATCGACCGTGTGGTCTTCTTCAGGTGCCGACAGAACAAAGCAACACTCACTTCTATTTATGGGGTCACAGGTGAGGTCCAATTAGCTAAAAATAAAAATGGGGGCAGGCCTGAAGGTAAAGTTTTTAAATATAGAACATTTTTTTGAATATAGAAAATAGAAAACAACATCATACACTATCATACATTATCATTAAACAATTGAGCTGAGAGAAATACAACAATCACATTTAATAGTAAATAATCAATGGAAACTCATTTGTAATCCAATATTTCATCATCTTAAAAGAGAAGAAAAGGTGTGCATATTTCTCTCTGGACTGAGCTTTGATACTTTCACAGTATTTGACTGAAGCGAGCTGCTTTAGAGTCACACTACACATGGACATCTCTCTCTGTCTCTCTCTCAGTCATTCATCTTAAAGCTGACAGGACTTGAATGCTTGTCTTGTTGACTCATTTATCTTTTTATGACTTTTTTACAAATGAATAGCACTTCAGAGGATGCAGAGGCATTCAGTGTATTATAATAACAGCCGCAAATCAGTTATTTATTTCCATTATGAGTCCATCAGTGAGGAATCAACTGGGACCTTGAGTGGAGACAATAAAGCTGCAGCAGCTGGAGGGACAGCGCTACATCACCAACACAATAAAACTACTTCCTCTCATCTGGAATATTGTCCCAGACTCACTGAAGCACCTGACTGAACACTTCAGACTCTGAAACAACCCAGAACTTCTTGTTCCTGCAGCCATTTGGTCTTCACTGACACATGCCAGGGTGTGATGTGATTCCTTGGCTATAGGGTGGAGCTGACGGGGGTCACACACACACACACACTCATTTTTTTTGACTGCGGTCGTGTTTGATAATGCTCATGAGTCTGGCCGTGTTGGGTTGAGATTCAACAAGCCAGTCAGGTTTTACAGTGATTACAGGCAGCATGCCCCTTTATCACCAATTAGGGTTGCAAAGGATGGAAAATTTCAAATAAATTAATGGTAAATTTCCGGAAACTTTCCATGGGAAATTAAGCTGGGGAATTTTGGAAATATTCCAAATTGGAAATTTTCCACGGGAATTCTGGGAATTTATGGGAATTAACTAGAAATTGGGGGTCATTGAAACAAACTGTATCAAAAAAAAATCTTGTCTTTAACGTTATTTTGTTATTATTTAGTGGTCGGGTCGCCCAGCATTTCTTAGTTTTGGTTTTGCGGATGCTGCCCTGTGGGTTATGGGAATAATGTCACCAAATCACCGTTTATGGTTCGTCTGTCTTGCGCCAGTCCAAGAATTTCACCGTGCACGGAGGCTCATGGGAAATGTAGTGTGAACACACTTTGCTTTCAAAAACTCCTGGTTGTCCCTTTAAATGAAAGGAGCCCTCTTATTGTGCTTTGGGCTCAAAAGTGTGGCCTCCAGGGTTCAAGGAATCATGTGCATGTGATGGAGGAATGCACAGTGCATGTAGGGGGCGTGGCCTAACAGCCCTGCAGGAAGCAGTGTGCATGGAGTAGCATCGCTTGCATTAAATCTGGTTGTTTTAGCTAAGATGATGCTACAATATATTTTCTCCAACTATATTTAAGTTCCCTGTTAAGGGTCAACCTTCAATTTTGTAAATTTCCGATTTATTCCCGTTAATTCCCATAAATTCCCGTTAATTCCCATGGAAAGTTTCCAACTTTGAAAATTCCCGGAATTTTGCAACCCTATCACCAATAAACACAGCTGGTACTGATACAGTCTGCTGCTGAGGCTGTAGGACGGGTGGGGTGGGGTGGAGGGCAGCGGCGTGCGTGGAGCGCTGATCTGCTCCGTGAGTGACTGACCCCTGGTGAGTGCTTCGACACGGGCCGGGGCTCGAACCAGCAGAGACAGGCTACGAGCTTCCATGTGGGAGTCTCCAAACCACAAACGTCTGGAACAACATCAGAAAAAGTCACTTTTGACCCAAAAAAAGAGAGAGAGACCTGACGTGCCATGAGTGTGTGTCATGACTTCCTGTATCTGGCCCTTCAAATTAAAAGTCCTATAGCCTTTCATATAGGCCGACAGTTCAGTCATGATTTTGACTTATTTTGACAGGACAGGGCTCCAAATGGTTTTTGCTTGGTCGACTATTTGGGGGCAGCGCTGTTCAATTCTGTGCAAGAAGATGTTGAAGCACAGTGATGTTAGATACTTGACACTTTGAAACAGTAAAATAAGTAGTGAATTTAAAAGTACATGTTTCTGTTTTTTTTTAATCTTGGTATCGAATTAGTATTGAGAATCGTGGAAATTCACAGCTATTGGTATCGACTACTGAAATTCTGGTATGGTGACAACCCTAGTTGGCTACATAGGTAACACACTTGATTAGCAAAGCATATTGAGGAAACCCGGGGAGCATACGTCAGTCCGACTGCCCCAAAGTCTGACGGCTCATTTCTCCGACTACCCATTCTACAGCGTTAAGGTTAGGTTTAGGGTAAGGTTAAGGGTTAGGGCTACTTAAGTCGGAGAAATGGGAGGTCAGACTAATGGACGCAAAAATAAAGAAATGTATGGTCGGAGAAATGGGTAGTCCTGTGGTTTCCTTGTTAAATGACACTGGTCAGTTAGTTGTGTTCATTTAAATAACCAGTCACCCTTACCCAAAATTAGCACTAATAACCCAACTGCCAGAAAAGGAAAGGCCATTTTATTTGTATCGGCCATTTTTACAGTTTGTCTCAAAGGGCTTCACATGGCATCACAACAACATCCTCTGTCCTCGGACCCTCACATCCACTGAGGAAAAACCTCAGAGAAAAAAATGGAAGAAAAGCAGCAGATCAGAATAGAAAATGAATGCACACGTAACCCTTTCTGCAACTTTTGAGGTCAGTTGTTGTTGATGAAAGATTTTCTCTCAGGTGCCAGGCAAATCTCAAACAAGCAAAACTGATGGTTTAAACTGTGGAAGCCTGATAGTTCTCTAATGGACACATTGAACATGTGCAAAGGGCACACAGTGAGAGTAGCAGAAAATATAAAGACTCATCTGAATGATCTCTGCTGCTCACACCTAGAAAAAATAGTGTGTGCAGCATGACAACCCAATGCAGAAGCTGCTCAGGGTCTTTAAACGCACCATCTGAGCGTGCCAGTGGAACACCTGCTGCTGTTCCAGACTCATGCACCTAGCTGCAGGGTCAGCGAGGTCCAGCACGGGTGAGGAGGAGGAGGTCCGGCTCAGTCAGTGTGGACCAGTTCACCGGTCAGGACACAACCCTAAACCCAGAAACCGCACACTCCAGCTGGAAGTTTCCCCTACGGTGTCATGCCACACACATGTGCTCGCATACCCACACAAATTCAAACTAGAAACACTGCAACTGAACTCCTGATTGCGCGCACACACAGTGAAGCTACAGTCATCCCATTTGCCTGAACAGGTGCAGCTTTGCATGTGCAGCGGCAGAGAGGATGGAGGCGGTGGAGGCTGAGGAGGACAGTGCTGCTGCTCCTCGGCCGCTCCTTGGCAGCCCTGCACCGGGCTATGACTCATCCCTCCACCTTCTACTACTGATGCTGCTGCTGCTGCTGCAGCTGGAAACGAAAAGCATCACGGAAACGCAGCGGTAAACGACAACCGGACAGCGATCCGCTGAGCCACGGCCGGCTCCAGCCTGAGGCCGGGACACTCCGGGAACACGTCAACTCACCTTTGTTTGACGTTGACAGAAACAAACTCAGATGCTCAGATAAGGGCTTTGCTGCTGCTGCTGCTGCTGCTGCTGCTGCTGCCTGGCCAGTTCGTCTCCTCCTCCTCCCCCGAGACGTCGCATCTCTCCCGCGGTCCTAATCGGGAGGAAAATCCGTGTAAAGATCACCAACCCCGGCTGGAGACAGGTTGGACGGCGTGCGGAGAGTGTCGGGGCTCAGTGACACAGACCCGGGCTTGTTTAGAACAGTCCACCGAGTCTGATGGATGTCGCTCGGCTTCTTCCTCAAGGGGTGGAGGGTTGACGCTCCTGCTGCATTCACGGACACCTCGGAAACTCGTTTTTTTTTTCGTTCTTGTCTTGTCTTTTCTTTTTTTTCAAGCAATTGTACTAAAGCAATTGTACTAAACTAATTCACAAGAATGCCAGTTGGCACAATTTTCTGAGTGGCAAACTGATTCTGATAATCCAGTTAAAGGTAAATCCAGACTTTTCTTTTTGCCACCATTTTTATGTGCAGGATGTCTTTGCATTCTTTTTTGATCTACCTTTTGAATTGTCAAATTTGAGTAATTGTGGTGATAGAAATGAGTTGTTTTTGTTCCACAGTAGAGAACTCTGCTCCATGCAATGCGGATGCGGGGTAATGGGCTATAAACCATAACCATAGGTTACACATTATCTCATCTGAGCATAGGCTACTGTATGGGAGGCTTTCATGTACAGACAGTGGCCATAGATAGTCTATACATTTATATTCACCGAGATTTGAAACTGTGAAGCTTGGAATTGTAACATGAAGGCACCACTATGCATGCACTATGCACGGCTTCTGTACATTTATCTAACCTGGAAATGTGAATCCCTTGGTCCTAGTGCCGACACGTTCACTTCGGCAAATGTTCAACAGGTGGACACAAATTACTGTTCTGAGATTTCGCACATGAAAGAAATAAAATAAAATGAAGCACAGTACAAGACAAAAAGAAATGTTGATATAGTAATAAACCTGTGTTTGAGTAAATCATATAATAGGTGTTATTTATATTTAGTTATCTAATCATCTCATTAAAAAAAGAATAGATATCATATTTCCTCTCAGTTCAAGCACTGAGCTATCAGTGAAGAAATGAATGGCATTTTACTCAAAGTAGTGTAGATACAAGGCAACTGTCAATAAGAACACGGGATGCTTGAGGTAGAATACAGTTTGGGAAAATAACAAAACAAACAAAAAAAAGAAACATAATAATCACCATGAATCAAATCAAAAGAGCAACAGAGAGAAAATGAATAAATAAAAATAAAATACATAATCATGAAAAACAACAGATCACAAGGCAAATTCATTACATGAGGCTAAAGTTTTTAAAGCTTTGGGGGTTTTGCAATAATTGTGTCCAGATATGATTTATAGTAAGAGATGAATATAAAAAGGTTGGGTTTTTGTTTTGTAAATTTGCTGTGTATGGAATTTTGCTAATAGAATAAAAAGGTTGATAATAAATAATTTCTTTGTGGGTATTTTCTTATCAAAGAGACTAAATAAAATAAATTATTTTTTTTATTTTAAAAGGGGTATCTAATTTTCTATTCAAAAAAAGGTTGAGGTTGCACCAGAAGGTCTGACTGAAGGGACAACCCCAGAAGAGATGACATAGCAATTCACCTGTATGATGACAGAAGGACCAGAGAGGATCAACATGTGCTGTATACTTTACAATAGTTGAGTTAACAGGATAACATCTGTGCAATATTTTCAGAGACAAACAAAAAATGTAGTAACCATGCTTTTTCTCCAGTCAATTTCAAAATACAAATTGTTCCAGACAAATACAGAGGCAGGTTTACTTATTATGTCCCTTTGGATTAATTCCCTTATACATTTATTATTTGTTTTATTACTACAAAAAAGGACCTGGTCTGAGTTCCCATTATATGTCTATTTGAATAATTTGGAGGGTGAATGTTGGTGGAGGTCAAGTTGTAGAGGATAATAGAATTTTAATACCTGTAGGAATAGCAGCGAAAACATTAGCAAATTCTCTAGGCAGCACAGGAAAATGAATGGGAAATGGACTTATATGTGCTTTTCAAGTCACTCTGACCAATCAAAATGCTTCACACTGTTTTTGTCACATTCACCCTTTCACACACGCTTTGGGAGCTAATCATTCACACACATTCACACAAGGCAAGTTCAGTGTCTTGCCCAAGGACACTTGGACACGCTGACTGGGGAGCCAGGAATCGAACCACCGATCTTCCAGTTAGTGAACGAGCCGCTCTGCCTCCTGAGCAACAGCCACCTGCATGAATGAGATGCTGAAATATATACACGCTCTCATATTTCCTCACATTGTTAACCCCTGGGCTAACCTGGCCCTGGTGTAATAACCAAATGCCAATAACATCAATTAAAAGAATCAAATCTGTGCAACATGATCTAAAGATAAATCTCCAGAGACCCTTTATTGAATAGGTTGCTAGGAAACAGCTTCATTTCCTGTCACACCTTGATGTTAGCAAACACTGAAATAGGAAATAATCTTGACCAGTTTTAGTGGGGTGAGTTTTGTAAAGCACATGTCTTCAGATTTACCATGATCATGGTTCTAATGGTTTGTTTCTTTCACATGCATTAAACCTTAATGTTGCATTTAATTGATTTTGCTTTTAGCAGCAGGCTATAGCCTACACTGAATTCCTGCATCAGCTCTGCTTCAGAAGATGGTATGAATGAAATGTAGAATAAAACCGGTCTATGGCTTCTGTCTATTAAACTATCATTTTATTATTCTGTCTATCATTATCACAAATGGCTAATACTTTTCATTTTATGGGCACCAGTTCATCTTTCACACAAATCGTATTGGCTACATAGTTGTCATAGATACCACACACCTCTGCAAACATGTGAGAAGCAAAAGCAAATGATCAATTTCTGAACATCTGTGTACACATCATTTGAGAAGTACACTCTTAGAAATAAAAGTGCTATGTAGAACCATATAAGGTTCTTCGGCTTGTCCTCATAGGAGAACCCTTTTTGGCTGGTTCTACCTAGAACCCAACATAAAGGGTTATATCTAGAACCCAACATAAAGGGTTATATCTAGAACCCAACATAAAGGGTTATATCTAGAACCCAACATAAAGGGTTATATCTAGAACCCAACATAAAGGGTTATATCTAGAACCCAACATAAAGGCTAGAACCATCTGTGAAAGGTTACACCTAGAACCCCCAATGAGAGGTTCTACAAAAATCCCTTTTATGGCGTATTGGTTTCACCCAGAAGCCTTACTGGGGGTTTCATCCAGAAAATATCCCACTTCATCAGGAACCCTTAGTGTTACCAAGAACCCTTGAAAAACCCTTTCTTCAGGAAAAGGTTTTTCAGAAGCAAATGGTTCCAGGTAGAACCTCAGCCCTTGTAGAAGAACACTTTTGGAACCCTTATTTCTAAGAGTGTGGACTGTGCTGGTCTGTGTGTGGTGCAGCGCATATGGGAAACTGTGTGATATGAACGAGTGTACACCACGCTGGTGTCAAGCTCGACTCAGGATGAAAGTTTTACCACCACAACCTGTTGCCATAGTGACATGAGAGTGGATTCAGCATGTGATGTTTCTCTGGTCTAATTAGTCAGGAAATGTAGAGACTGAGGCACCAGAACAAAAGAAGAACTGGTGAGAAACATCACACTGTTGCAAACAATAAAGTAGAACTTTGTCACAATTGTAAATGACGGAAACATCCACAAAGTGTTGTCATGGCTAATAAGGTATTATAATGATATCTTCACCATATGACAAACATCTGTAGCCTAGTAGCCAGTTGTTTGAGCTAAAGGCTAAAATCAACATTTAACTGTAAGAGATGCATGTTTACTGTTCACCACTGTCGTTTTGTGTAGCATTGCCAAGACTTGTTCATTATCACTGAACAGGTGGAATGTCATTTTGCAAACATTTGCTCACATTCCAAAGAACTGGAGAAATGCAAGTGATCTGATGTTTATAAAACCTGGTGGAGGGAGTCATCACCATCATCACAGCATCATCATCATCATCATCATCATCATCATCATCATCATCATCATCACAGCCTCATCATCATTATCATCACAGCATCATCACAGCATCATCATCATTATCATCACAGCATCATCATCATCATTATCATCACAGCATCATCATCATCATTATCATCACAGCATCATCATCATCATTATCATCACAGCATCATCACCATCATCATCATCACAGCATCATCGCCATCATCACAGCATCATCACCATCATCATCATCACAGCATCATCGCCATCATCACAGCATCATCACCATCATCATCATCACAGCATCATCGCCATCATCACAGCATCATCATCACAGCATCATCATCATTATCATCACAGCATCATCATCATCATTATCATCACAGCATCATCATCATCATTATCATCACAGCATCATCACAGCATCATCATCATCATCACCACAGCATCATCACCACCATCATCACAGCATCATTATCATCATCATCATCATCATCACAGCATCATCATCATCATCACAGCATCATCATCACAGCATCATCACCATCATCATAATCATCATCATCACAGCTTCATCATCATCATCATCATCACAGCATCATCACCACCATCATCACAGCATCATCATCATCATTATCACAGCATCATCATCATCATCACAGCATCATCATCACCATCATCACAGCATCATCATCATCATCACAGCATCATCATCACCATCATCACAGCATCATCATCACAGCATCTCGCCATCATCACAGCATCATCATCACAGCATCATCGCCATCATCATAATCATCATCATCACAGCATCATCATCATTGCAGCATCACCAGCATCATCGCCGCCATCATCATCATCATCATCATCATCATCATCACAGCAACCTGTCAGTAGTCAAAGTGTTCACTGATTGACATGGTCATGGATCCATGCTGCCAGGAGTGTTAAAAAACAAATAATAATATAAACAGTTATGGAGTCCTTCGGACATTTTTTAGATCCAACCGATCATGACCGCAGCGCACAGGGGCCACCTATGTGGCTGCATGAGGCTGCATTGCCGTGGCCCCCGTGCGCTGTGGTCATGATAGGTTGGATCTAAATAACATCTGAAGGATTCCAAGCTGCACTACAAGTGTCTGTGTGAGTATATGAGCATAATTACACCTAGAAATAAGGTTCAGGTGTCAAAAAAGCTGGAGTTATTATTATATATATATTTCCTAAATGAGTTTATCAAGACATTGTTCATTATATGTTTGTAATACTGTGATGATTTAGAACATAACTGAATGTAACTGCTACTGCAACGCATCAACCTGTCATTTGCAGGCTTAGTTTTAGTTGCGCTCTAAACACCTCACACTCTTCACTTCATCTTGTAGAATAAATCCGTCCTCTTCCTGCTGTGGTTCAGCACACAACAGCTCCTCCTATCTCTTCCAACACAGCCACTCCCATTCCTTCCAGCTGTTTCCTGTTTCCCGCCTCTGTCACAGATCTGACTGTGTATGGATGGGTTTAATCAACATGCTAGTGAAACCCCATTCACTGCAGATTAGCAGGCGGTCATGAAGGGAGGAAAGTAAATCAGTTCTTAGTTCTTACCCTGTCTGAGAAAGTGAAACTATTATACAGCCACTGTTTTTAGTGTTGAAATGACGCAGCAACAAAACCTGATGGATCATAAAAAACTCTGCTGTTCGATCTGTTTGGATCTACTGACGGATCCAGTGACCATTCCCTGCGGACACAGCTACTGCATCAAGTGTATAAACAGCCACTGGGATGAAGAGGATCAGAGGGACACCCACAGCTGTCCTCAGTGCAGACAGACCTTCAGACCGAGACCTGGCCTGGTGAAAAACACCATGTTGGCAGATTTAGTGGAGGAAGTGAAGAAGAGCGGGCTCAGAGCTGATCACTGCTATGCTGGACCGGGAGACGTGGCCTCTGATTTCTGCACTGGGAGGAAACTTCTACACACCTCAAAGAGGATTGAGGAGAACATCTGTGCTCATCATGGTGGAGCGATGAAGAATTTCTACCACACAGATCAACAGGGTATCTGTTACCTCTGCTCAATGGATAAAGACCACAACATGGTCTTGGCATCGGCAGAACGGTGGGACAGGCAGCGCGAGTTTGGAACAAGTCAGCAGAAGATCCGGGACAGAGAGAAAGATGTGGAGCAGCTTCAGCAGGAGGTGGAGGCCATCAATCACTCTGCTGATGAAGCAGTGAAGAACACAGACAAGATCTTCTCTCAGCTGATCCGTCTTCTTAATAATACAAGTTTGGATGTGAAGGAGCAGATCAGGTCCAGGCAGAAAACCGAGGTCAGTCGGGCCAGACGGTACGAGGAGGAGCTGCAGCAGGAGATCACCAGGCTGAGGAAGAAAGACGCAGAGAGAAAACCTGTAAACTCCCCCACCATCAACATCTGTCCTCTCAGGTACTTTGAGGACGTGATGGCAGCTGTGTCAGAAGTCAAAGATCAACTGCAGGACATCCTCAGAGATGTTTGGAGTAAGATCTCACTGACGGAGACAGAGGACATGGGTGTCTTACTGCCACCAGCAGAGGCCCAGACCAGAGCTGCATTGCTAACATATTCACAACAAATCACACTGGATTCAAACACAGCAAACACCTGGCTGCTGTTATCCGAAGGCAACAGAAAGGCAACCGTGATGAGTGAAAAGCAGACATACTACTCAAGTCATCCAGAAAGATTCACCGACATGTTTCAGGTCCTGAGTACAGAGAGTCTGAGTGGACGCCACTACTGGGAGGTGGACAAGGGCAGATATGAAGTGTCGGTCGCTGTCACGTACAAGGACATCAGCAGAACAGGATATGAAAGTGGATTTGGAAATGATGACAAGTCGTGGGCTTTGGAGTGTTTCAACAACAGCTATGAATTCAGACATAAGAGTATTGTCACTTTAATCTCTGGCCCCCAGTCCTCCAGAGTAGGAGTGTACCTGGACTACAGGGCAGGTGTTGTGTCCTTCTACAGTGTCTCTGAGACCATGACTCTGCTCCACAGAGTCCACACCACATTCACTCAGCCTCTCTATCAGGGACTTGGTGTTTTTGGTTCACATGGTGGTGGATCTGCTGCTGAGATCTGCAGGCTCCAGCAGACAGGAGCATGAATGAACCACTTCACAGAGATTCAACTTTCTTGATGATCCACTGATGGTTGATTTGAGATAATTACAGGCATAACTTTATGTCATTAAAGGGATAGTAGCATTTTTTTTAAAGTGGGGTTGTATGATCTCCAAATAGCCCCTAAGTACTTTAATTGCAGTAGAAGACTCTCTGCACTCCTCCCGTTAGCAACGCCAGCCCATAATAGCCCTGCCCACAGATTTACAACATACATTGTTGTGAATGGACCCAAAGAAACGGCCTATTTTCACGGCCTAAAAGAGGTTTTACCTGAAAAAAAAACACAGTTCCATTGTTCGCTATAATATAATTTTTTTCCAGCCCTTCAAAGTGCAGGAAAAACACAGTTTTTATTTGGACCTAACCAACTCACGTATCCCTCCGCCCAGGGTTAGCGCCCGCCGATCAGCAGTTGGTTAGCTCCAAATAAAAACTGTGTTTTTCCTGCACTTTGAAGGGCTGGAAAAATTATATTATAGTGAACAATGGAACTGTGTATTTGTATTTTTTTTTTCAGGTAAAACCTCTTTTAGGCCGTGAAAATAGGCCGTTTCTTTGGATCCATTCACAACAATGTATGTTGTAAATCTCTGGGCAGGACTATGGGCTGGCGTTGCTAACGGGAGGAGTGCAGAGAGTCTTCTACTGCAATTAAAGTACTTAGGGGCTATTTGTAGATCATACAACCACACTTTTAAAAAAATGCTACTATCCCATTAATTATTACATCCAGGATGTAGAAATAAAGTTAAATCACTATCACTGTCCTAAACATCTGAAGAGCCATATGTCAATAGATAACATTGTAATGGTTTTGGCTCACAACATAGGCTACTCCAGGGGAATTTGACTTTGTTCGAATGTTGCAGCAGTTCATCTTTCTTTGGAACAACCTCCTTTAATGGGTGGGAGCATATTCATTTCATTTTGATTTATTCCATTCATGATTTACATTTCACACGATTGCACATATTTACATGATGTAGTAATCACCATAAATGAAAAAGAGCAGGATGAAGAAAATCGTATAGTATCTGCACCTTTCTATAATTGCACTGACTTAATATCAACACCAATATTATACACTATTTCAAAAAATATGATGAAACATAAGAAAACAAATAAGTAGAATAGCAGTGGGCCTCAGCTCATCTATTTCTTTTTCCCTTCTTTTTCTCTTTATCCTTTTTTGTAAGCACTTTTTTTCTTTTTTAAACATTTTCTTAAACTGAGATATACTTGTACAACTTGCTTTGTGAATGGCATAGTTTTACACCTGCAACAGAAATACACATTTGTTTTAAGCTTAGCTTTAATGTATGTTTTTAATCAATCTTATTCATAAAAACACTCATGATTTCTCTAGTCTGTCGTCTGTATTATTATTATTATTATTATTATTATTATTATTATTATTATTATTATTATTATTATTATTATTCGGCAGTCTTTTCTGCAGCACTTTAAATGGATTCACTAAATGTTGAAGTTATATAGGCATTAAGCCTATTACTATATAGCCTAGTTGTTGTTATAGTGATTTAGTTGAAGGTGCAGAAACGTATCAATGAAGATTCAGAGGTGATTCAGTTTCACTAATAAACTCTTCTACTACAAGGTGTGAGTTTCAGGGATAAACTTGGCACTCCATGGGTACTTTCAAAGCTTTACTAGTGAACTGACCAAATGACCATTCACACTTTCCTTTTCAAATGAAGTGATTGATTTTCATGATTTCTTTTTTGTATTAACTCGGATTTCAGTGTCTAAAAATCACACATCACAAATAAATTCAGTACTGACTTATGACTATGACATTCATTCAAATTCCACTGTGTGAAAAACAATGAACAATGTGAAGAACAGTGAACAGTTGCCCTAAAACTGCCAATTGAAGTTTTGCTGTTGTTACTAAAGTTTTGAGCTGCCTGTGCTGTGGCTACATGAGTATTTAGTACGTAGCCTTCCTGTCTTTCTACAACTCATTTGAACCATGCTATAAGACCATATCTCTGAAGATTTAACCTGAGGGGATTACCCACAATTCATAGTTCTGCTATGATAGAAATACAGTAGGAGTTTGTGTGGAATATTTAGACACTTCAAAATACTGTAGATTGACAGGAGAAACAAAAATAAAGTTGTGTTTCTGGTCTGAACTCTCCCTGTCAGTCAGCTGCGAGTGCTTTATTTCCTGGTTCAATGAAAAGTTTTGTCTTCAGATGAATGACCACATGTTGATGTCCTTTACAGCAGCTGCTGCTCAGCCTCAGAGACCAACAGACCAACAGACCAACAGAGAGACCAGGACCAGAGGGCTGCAGGATTGGACTCTATATTGGACTGCCATTAGCAATAGTAACAGTTGAACTGCAGGTCTTCATGTCATAAATCTTCGAGGGAAGGGCGTGGCCTTCATGTTCAATACCAACACCACTTGAATATTGGATCTATATTCTAAAGTGTCTCTCTGTTTCCTGACATTACTCCTCCATGTCTCTGTCTTCATAACTCAGCTCTCAGACCGTGTAGCGGCTGGAGGGACAAACCACTTGAGGAGCTGCAGTCACGTGTTTCTGTCACAAGATGGCGCCACTGCTGTTCACACTGGAGTCACCTCACAGCTCCACTGAGCAATAATCCTCTTTATTCTTCAATTGGATGTGTCATGAGTGTGTATGTGTACATCTCTGTCATGTGTGTATATTATTTTAAAAATAGTGAAATAATAATGAAATAGAGACTTCTGCCGGCCAACATGGTTTTATTTCCTTGCAAGGAAGGTCAGTTCATACCTGAGCAGATGATGGTAAAGAAAAGACCAAGACAATGGGGTGACCAAAGCACTTATACCTGAGGAACGTCCCTTCAGGTATGCCACACCTCTTTGTTTGCTGTAGGGGGCGGTCCAATGCTCAGACTGTGTTTTCAATGCTCTTTTGTCTGTTGCAGGTATTGGCACGGTGGCACCGACCCCCGAGCCCATTTTATGTATTAATTTAGCACATAGTTATTAAATTCATTAAATACGTGGATTTAAAATCATTGTTTTATTTTATGGCCTTTTTAAGGCCAGACCCTCGTAACAAAATAGGCCACGCCCCTGTCACAGAATTAGGCCACGCCCCATTACGAATTAAACTTGAACTGGAACTTGAACTTGAACTCGAACTTGAACAAAATTAGGCCACGCCCTCGTAACAAAATAGGCCTCGCCCCTGTCACAGAATTAGGCCACGCCCCGTTGCAGAATTAGGCCACGCCCGTTACAAAATTAGGTCACACCCTGTTACAGAAATAGGCCACGCCCTCGTAACAAAATAGGCCTCGCCCCTGTCACAGAATTAGGCCACGCCCCATTACAAATTAGGCCACGCCCCGTTGCAGAATTAGGCCACGTCCATTACAAAATTAGGTCACACCCCGTTACAGAAATTGGCCATGCCCCTGTTACAAAATTAGGCCACGCCCCTGTCACAGAATTAGGCCACCCCTGTAACAAAATAGGCCACGCCCCGTAACAAATTAGGTCACGCCCCATAACAGAATTAGGCCACGCCCCGTTACAGACCCCGTCCAACAACTACTCTAGTTTTGAATTGCAGCTGTTTGAGACAAACTCTGAGCAACAAGATCAGCAATATGCTTCTCCTGGAGGTTCTAGAGCAGGATGCAGAAGTAGAGGTGACAGAACTTTTGCGGTGGCAGCTCCCAGGCTCTGGAAGGAGCTTCTTGGACACATCAAATCTGCTGAAGATGTTGTGCAATTCTTTTTCTCGCTGGCCTTCAATGTGGGTTAATATGGGAAACTCAGCTACGTATGCTGTGGAACTATTTATTTGCATGTGTATAGATCTGAGTCTGAATGTGTGTTGATATTATGCGTCTGTTATGGCTTGTACAGCACTTACAGTACAGTCAACAATGGTTGTTTTTAAACGTGCTTAGCTATCCATGAGTTTCAAATGAATCTCCTTTTATTTACCTTGAAAACTGTTCTATCATTCTCACATATTCAAAAATGTCTTTCATTATCATTTCATTTTATTATCAACACTCCCTTCATAAAAATGTTGATTATAATGTAATATCTTAATATCTGTTATATATATTTTAATATCTGGTTAAAAAGGTAAAATGGAACATGATATCACAATCTTTATTTTGCACATTTTCCTCTGATACAATAATCATTCATTAAGTACAAAATATTACGGAAAAAAGACGGAAAACCACAAATCTGAAGGGGACAGAAAGGAGTTCACTGACTGCCAGTGTTCACTCCTCAAGTTAAAAAGAGGTTACCAAAATAAAACCTTCAGCCTCTGTGGAGACATGGAGACATGTTGGAGACATGTTGGAGACATGTTGGAGACATGTTGGAGACATGTTGGAGACATGTTTGTACCTGAAGCTGTTTCTCATGGAGCTCGACTGCCAGACACAGTCATTCCTCACACAGTTTCAGTGATGAGCGTCTCTGGAAACGTCCACTAGAACCACACTCAGTGATGTTGATGTTGTTTTCTCAGAGTCTCTACTTGTTCAGGTTCTCCAGCAGGATTTCAGCTCCTTTGTTGTTGCTGATGCTGCTCAGCTCTGACGCCATGGACTTGAGCGCCTCCTTCACCTCCGTCGCCACCGTCTTGTCACAACTGTTCAGGAGGCTGCACACACAAAACAGGCAGATTTCAGTTATTTACTACAAGTTCCAGCGGCTTCACAGATCTTCAAGAGGCTGCTCATGTGGAGGCAGATGAACCACATCTGTAGTGTGTGATGTTGTTGTGAGTGTGCGCTGACCTGCAGAGCACCATGGCTCCTCTGTTGACTTTCACCCAGCTCTTCAGTTTGTCTGTTCCCACCGTGTCCACCAGGATTCTGCCAAAGCGCTCTGACAGGGGGAGAGAGAGGAAGACAGAAAATGGGCTTTTTTTATATCAATCAATCTTTATTGTCCACGATGTGGAAATTTGTCTTTGGCTTCACATAAACCACAAAATACAATATTTTAACCTTTGTTCACCTCCATCATTGTGTTTGTGTTAAAAATGAACTATTGTAAAAAAATAAATAAATAAATAAAAAGTCATTTGAAGGAAAGTCCAATTTATAGTGTTTGGGACTTTTAACTCTTTGACTTCCGCGCTCCTTTCCAAAGGTTTAGTCAAGTGTACCGGCAATTTAAACCATTTTTGACCATTTTTGACGAGCCACAGTGTATTCTATATTATTGCCACCAACACATACTGTGGCTCATTTGAAAGGTGAAACTTTCTGCTTCAAATGGCCACAAACCATTTGTGTCTATGTGCCTCCGTTCCTGAGAAAACTCAAGCTAAACATGGCTGGTTTACACCAAAATCCCTGCTTCTTTTCTAGAAAAGGAGATCCAGCGTCTTTTCTGAAAGCTGCTCTGTTTGTGTCTGTCGCTCTAACAACTAGGGCTGACCCGATTATCATGTTTTGACAATCGAAGCTTCGAGGCCGTACATTCGATTTAAATTGAAGCTTCGACGGCTGCCGGCTGCCAGAGCGGGGGGGTGATCATTGGAAAAAAAAAATTAAGTCTATTTTTTAATATAATTTGCTTCAAATGTTTGCTTGTGTGTTTTTCTTAAATATTTAGAATATAAAATAGAAAAATTCAAATGAACAAATGTGTGTAGCGCAAGGACAGTGGCTGCAGAAACAGCTGTTTGCCTGCTGGTCGCACGGGGAGCAGCTTCTCGTGCTCTCTCCGCGCCGGTCAGATGCGGCTCCACAGGTCTATCCCTAGCTCTGTATCGATGTGTTATAGATGGACAGGCAACAGCTAAATTAATCATCCGTTAATTACCGGTACTTTATTTTGAAAACTGACCGGATTCTCTCTCCTTTTCTGTGCCCGACTTCCCGTCTGGTACAACCTGGTCTATCCAGCTTGACAGACGGAGCTCGCAGCTCCCGTAAAGACACCATCAGAACCTGCCTGTGCTCCAGCGCGCTGCGCTACGGTTTCACAGGCAGTGCATCCGGGCCGTTTCACGAGCGATCAGTTTTCCTCACATCACATTTATTTTTACCGGTAGATATGTGAATCGGGTGCGAGCGTGCGCATGAGAGAGAAAGTGGGGAGACACCGGGCGTGCACCGGGTTCAGTTAGAAATGAAAAGAGGAGAATCATAGAATACAGTCCAGTAGACTGCTCAGGACGGGAGGGAGAGAGGGAGGTGGATCAGGTGTGCAGATGCAGCAGTGACAGTGCTTTCACGTGTAAAGATTTTATATTAGGTAAAGATTTTATATTAGGTTACACTAAGGTAACTGCCGCCGCCGCCCCCGCTCCGCACCTTCCAAAAAAAAAAAAAAATCGATCACGGACCTCATGAAGCTTCGAAGCTTCGAATTTTTTGGGGCAGCCCTACTAACAACACTTGACTTTCTGGATCAAAGGGCTCGTGTAAGACACCGCACCGTGCCGTGTCACAGCCTCTCGCCACGGAATGTGATGGTCTCTCGGTCAAAGCAGGCCCCACCGGTGGTCACGGTTCTTCTGTGGTACGGGTCGGAGACCGTCACATTTTACCGCGGGAGGACACGGTGATGAAGACCGGGCGGGACTGTCGGCTGAGAGCTTCCCGTTTCGGCTCCGAGCTGCTGCAGCCTCGTGGGTGAGAGGAGAGCGGCTGCTGCATCCACATGCACAACTCTGTTTGCAAAAGCCCACTTCTGATAAAAACTTCCAGATCGTGAGTTTTGATCGTCATCTATTTCAGTTCTGCTCGCCGTAGATCCCCCAAATTTACACATGAAGTGCGTTAAAGTGTCTATTTTCATAATTTTAAAAAACGTAAAATTACATTTTTGGCACTCAACGCATGGGAATGAAAAACGGGAAATTACATGGTTGGCACTCAATGAGTTAAGTCATTAAAGGACAATTCCAGGCATATTCAACTCGGGGCTGTATTTTCTTATCATTTTAGGTCTAAAAGAAGGAATGTGAAGGTTTTCAGTTTAATGTCTCCTGTTGTGCGGTAGTTGTGTCTGTCCCTGCATCGCCACGGCAGCAATGAATGGGAGCGGATGCAAGTTCTGCAGCTTAGACTGTTTACATCCCTCAAAGCCACAGACAGCGTCAGATGGCGATTTAAACATGCACCAGAAGTTTATTCACTTCAACAAGCCGACGTGTTTGTAAAACTAGATCTAATTCAAAGTCTCCCAGAGTCTGGCTGCAGAGCTCAGGTGCAGTTGGAGCTACCGTTTGTGTCATAAACACAGGAATATAAACTCTTTTCTTGCTTCAAGTGTACATTTTTTCCACAGACAGCATCAGGTGGCGACTCAAACATGCGCCGACAAGTTTTTTTTATTTGAAGCAAGTCAAGAGTTGATATTCCTGGGTTTATGACACAAACGGTAGCTTTCTGACTGTCCCTGAACGCACCAGCGAGACTCTGAGAGACTTTGAATTAGATCTAGTTTTACAAACATGTCGGCTTGTTGAAGTACATAAACTTCTGGTGCATGTTTGAGTCTCCATCTGATGCTGTCTGTGGCTTTGAGGGATGGAAACAGTCTAAGCAGCAGAACTTACATCCGCTCCCATTCATTGCTGCCGTGGCGATGCAGGGACAGACACAACTACCGCAAAACAGGAGACATTAAACTGAAAATCTTCACATTTCTTCTTTTAGACCTGAAATAATAGGAACATACAGCCTGAGTTGAATATGCCTGGAATTGACCCTTCGCGGACTCCGCCCTAAAACCGCTATTGACCAATCATACGTTAGCAACCGTCACCTGACCCGTAACCATAGGCCTGGCAAGCTTCATTACATTTCCTGGGACGAAAAACAAAACGTTTGTAGAGAAGGATATTGTTATTGTTGCTGCTACTGCTGCTAAAATCTGTCCAGATACGATCGGACTTTTTTTAGACTTGAACAAGTGTAAATATGGGGATAACCATGACCTCCGACATGACAGCTGTACCAAAGCCGTACTTTTGGGGCTTTTACCTGGGCTTTCAGGCAGGCAGGGGCTGCTTTCACTGACTGATACAGTGGTTGCAGCGGAAGCCTGGAATTGCAGTTTGACAACCAGTGAGATGACTCGGAGTGAAAGCAGCATTCTGCCTGAAGTCAGCACATTCTGCACCTGATGCTGATCTGTGTTGTGGACGCACACAGCACAGTCTCTAATGATGAAGTTTCAATCAGTCTCCCAACTCTGAGTGTAGTCTAGAGATAAGAAGGTTTTTCTCTCCTCTCTGGTGACAACGGTAACACAACAGTGAGCTGTCAGTGTGTCTGACAGACACAGGTTGTCTTCCAGCTTGGTGTTGGTACTACCACTCTCCTGCCGTGTCTGAAGCGTCGGCCCAGACCATCCATTTTTAAAAGTCTTGTCAACTGTTTCAGAAATGAATTTGACCTGATTTAATGATAAGTGGTAGCAGCCCTGTGAGCCGTGTGTTTTTCTTTTACCTTCCTTGTTTTCCTCTGCCAGTGTCACGTCCTGCTCTATGAGCCACTTGAGCACCAGGTGTCCTGCTGGATGTTCGGCCATGTGAAGCTGCAGGGAAATGAAAACTAATTAATAGTGAACAAGTCCACCATCAACAAACCAGTTGAGGGAAAGCTTTGCACGGGTTTGTGAGGAAACCTTAAAGGGATAGTAGCATTTTTTTAAAGTGGGGTTGTATGATCTACAAATAGCCCCTAAGTACTTTAATTGCAGTCCTGCCCTCCCGTTATCCCTGCCCAGAGATTTACAACACACATTGTTGTGAATGGATCCAAAGAAACGGACTATTTTCACGGCCTAAAAGAGGTTTTACCTGGAAAAAAATACACAGTTCCATTGTTGGCTATAATATAATTTTTTCCAGCCCCTCAAAGTGCAGGAAAATGCAGTTTTTATTTGGACCTAACCAACTCACGTATCCCTCCGCCCAGGGTTAGCACCCACCGATCAGCAGTTGGTTAGCTCCAAATAAAAACTGTGTTTTTCCTGCAACATTCACAACAATTGAGGGAAAGCTCTGGGCAGGGCTATTATGGGCTGGCAACGGGAGGAGTGGAGTTTGTGAGGAAACCCCCACTTAAAAAAATGATACTATCCCTTTAACCCAGTACCACAGGAGTCAAGTCTACAACGGTTTGATTCTTTAAATATTGATTGACAGGGCAAAGTCTTTGATGAGAACAGCTGAGGCTCACGGTCTGAAAGTCATCATAGACTCAGAACTCAACAGTGTTTCTACGTGTTTTATTTAGTCTTGATGAACTAATCACTGACTTTTATTAGTCCTTCTGAAGACTGATTGTTAGCAGTAGGGATAGACCGATATATGGATTTTTCAGGGCCGATACCGATTATTAATAATCAAGGAAACTGATAACAGATATTTAATCCAATATTCATTAGCAGTAAAAATGAAATAGTTTTTGTTTTTAGACGTTTTTGTAGAACAACACAAACCCAAACACAAGCAACATGTTTCCAGGAACCTTCCAGCAGTGTTTCTTAAAGCTCACTTTAATACATTAAAGGGATAGTTCAACATTTTTGAAAATTGGCCCATTGCCATAATCGCTATAGTCATAGCAGTAGGTTCGTTACCTTTAATTGTCGGTGTAAGCTATTTTCAGTACGGCAGAGCAGAGCCGTGAGCTGCTCAGAGCTATGCTATGGAGGCTAAGGGAATTTCTTGGTTTCCCTCATCAAACTCATCAAATACACAACCCAGCAACTCAAAAGCGCTGTTGTGGACACGTTGTGAGCTGCACAACCACCACGCTATGAGATAATGACGGAACGTTACGAGACGGAGCTGTTTTCGAGGTCAATTCATGCAAAACCGCTGATGCGCGTTGCGTTCAGGGACAGTTTTTCAGCAAGCAGTCTCCGTATTTACCTCGAAAATGGCCCCGTTTCGTATCGTTCCGTTATTATCTCATAGCGTGGTGGTTGTGCAGGTCACAACTTGTCTACAAAAGCGTTTTGGAGTTTTGGGATGTTGTATTTGATGAGTTTGATGAGGGAAACCAAGAAATTCCCTTAGCCTCCATAGCGTAGCTCTGAACAGCGTGCAGCTCCGCTCCGCCGTACTGAAAATAGCTTACACCTACAATTAAAGGTAACGAACCTACTGCTATGACTATAGCGATTATGGCAATGGGCCAATTTGCCAAAATGTTGAACTATCCCTTTAATACATAAAATAGAACTTTGATTAAATAAAGTCAAATGAATTGTTCTGTAGAGTTCTGAAATGTGAATCCTAGTTAGTCGTCCCAGCCCTGGTGCAGACAGCAGAGCCTCATTTCATATTCAGTAGAGGAGGGACAAGGAATCTGAAATGAGGCCTCACCCTGTGTGGAAAGTTGATTGACCTGAGCCGTTATATTCCATTCTATCAGTTATCAGTTAACCATAATAACTGATAACTGATAACTGGTGGATCTCTACTTAGAATGTCCTGCTCTAGTTTTATCTGTTGACACATTTCTACGCACCTGTCCGTCAGTTCCTCCCGGCACTAACTCATGATTGGCTAGCTGAGCCACAGCCGTCATGGCGGGCCGCAGGTCCCCGCAGGCCGATGCCAAGATGTCACTGACGGTGACGCTGGTGGCCTTGTCCATCACCATGGTGTCGGCGTTGTCACAGAGATGCTGGAGAAGCAGCGGGGAAACCACTTCTAGCAGCTCTTTCCTCCGAACAGCCGCGTCCTTTTTACTGGGGAAGACCACACGACTCATGTTACAACATCCACACAAAACACACACGTCTACACACTGCACTTCCACCCATGACGGCCGGCTACCGCCCC
This sequence comes from Decapterus maruadsi, assembly GCA_030347415.2. Lineage (NCBI taxonomy): Eukaryota > Metazoa > Chordata > Actinopteri > Carangiformes > Carangidae > Decapterus > Decapterus maruadsi. Next base: position 1,854,746 of record CM064904.1, on the reverse strand, counting down.
CTGCTGGTCAGCAGAGGAACTACAGCAGGATGGGAACATGTCACTGACATTGACTGAAAACATTTTAAATCAAATAATTCAATTCATGATTCTAAATATTCATATTACTATGAATACGTTGTGTAAATTATGTAAATGAACCAATGCATTGTAAGATCATTTCTATCAAGAAACAGCTCCAGAGAGTGACAACAACTCACAAATATAAAGTGAAATGATTTCACAAACATCTCAACCAGATAAATACAATTTGAGGTGAAACAAATCGTTTGAGCGGTAAGAGGTCCTGTTCAATGCTGCTTGCAGCTTTAAAGGGATAGTTCAACATTTGCACTGCAATGCACTTCATCAGCCTGACAACACAACACAGTCCAGAGATAAGCTCTTCACTCTGATGCTGACAAACAAAGCGTAGCTGCATGTCCATGTGATGTCTTCTGTGTGTAAATGAAGAATGACTGTCTGCTGTTACCTGTGTGCGTTTCCATCTCCTCGCTCCAGCACCTTGATGATCTCCGGCAGCAGGTGAGCTGGGTCTCTGGGGCTCAGCAGGTAAAGCAGAGCCTTCTTTCCATATTTGTTAGTGATGACCTCGTCCAGAGACGACAGAATCTCCTGATCACGTGGAGACCAGAGACACAACATTAATGGTATGTATAATCCTAGTAAATATGGATCCATGTAAATAAATAAATGATGAGAATTATCATGGAGCCCCATGGTAACACACTTACAGACAGCACTGCCTGTTTGACCAGCTTGGTGTCGTCCACACAGTCGAAGATTGCCAGAAGAACCAGGTGACCGTACTCCCCCTGTGGACCAACAGCATCAGCTCCACACAATCTACTACACAACATTACAGCAACTCAAGACTGGACATCCTGATAAGAAAGAAAGAAAGAAAGAAAGAGTGAAAGAAAGAAAGAAAGAAAGAAAGAAAGAAAGAAAGAAAGAAAGAAAGAAAGAAAGAAAGAAAGAAAGAAAGAAAGAAAGAAAGAAAGAAAGAAAGAAAGAAAGAAAGAAAGAAAGACATGCACTAGCATGTGCCATCATGATCTGCTATCACCAAGTAAACAACAGCGCAGGAGGGCCACATTAGTCCTGGGCTGTCCCTATGTGTCCCTATGTGCTATGTGTCCCTATGTGTCCCTATGTGTCCCTATGTGCTATGTGTCCCTATGTGCTATGCGTCCCTATGTGCTATGTGTCCCTATGTGTCCCTATGTGTCCCTATGTGCTATGTGTCCCTATGTGCTATGCGTCCCTATGTGTCCCTATGTGCTATGTGTCCCTATGTGCTATGTGTCCCTGTGTGTCCCTATGTGCTATGTGTCCCTATGTGCGTCGCCATAGACGCTTTATCTTTTTAATAAAAAAAAAAAAACTTACGTCCGTGTTTTAAAAAAAAAAAGATTTTCACAGTACCACATGTTAAATTTACAGACTTCGACTTCCGCTTGTACGCAAATCGGGCAGTGCCCCAATGAAGTTTGTCCAAGTGGTGGAGTTGCCATAGGCAGCTGTCCAGACCAGTATTGTCACAAATAGGGTAGCGTTGCAAATCGGGTAGTGACAAGAACTAATCTGTTCAAATCTGATTTTAAAGCCAATCTGCATGCTGATGATGTTATGGTGACATTATCCCAGCCTTTAACTCCTATTGTCAGGAGACACAAGGGATGAAATATCTTGGTATTACAATTAGATATTCAGTCTCTAGATGAAAACACTAGGATGTAAGCTTTTGGAAACTAGAAAGGAAGACGACACTGCTCTTTATCATTGTAATGGAAATGAATGTATTGCTGAGATGATCGCTCCTCATGTCTGAATCCCTCTCAAGCTTCCACACCAGTGCTTTAAGGAAATACAGAGTATTTAGTCATCTAAAATAAACTCCTTAGAAGATTCTTTCTCTTTACAAGGTTCTAGTCTTTACTTGGTGCTGAGAACTTACCGTAGCAAACTTCACCATGTACGTCTTCATGGATTTGATGATGACTTTTCTGTCCTGAAACACCAAAAACAAAAGCTTAGACACTGCACACAGAGAACCTCTCCAGCCACTCCTCTTCTCTGTTTGAGGCTGGAAGCTACAGACTCGAGGAGCCACTACTACAATACCACAGGAATCTACAGCTGACTGTTTGAGGTGCAGTTGCATTGTGGGTAATGTTAGAATTTAAAGTGAAGAAGTCAATATCTCAGGTTCCACTGCATCACGTTTGATACTGGATGTGTCACCACGGTGACTACATCTTCTTAATATTACTTAATCTCATTTCTGTATATTTCATGTTGTTTTGGATGTGTTTGCTTGTTTACAGTCTGTATCAGTGTGTCTGTTGGCGTGTGTGTGTGTGTGTGTCTACAGACCTTGGCTGTGCCGTGCCACAGACAGTGCATCGCTACTCGCGCTCCGTCGTGCGTGTGAGCCATGTAGACGACCGCCTCTCTGATGGACTCGATCATCTCCTGCCCCGTCGGACACACACAAGGACACGAGGTCAGTGGTGGCGTCACACACACTCAGACAGGTTCAGAAGACACATTTCTGAATGAAGCCAAAGTCGGACTTCAACTTCCATTTAGTTGGAGTCTTGTCCTCATTCTACACCTGACTGTAGCTGTGTCAAGAGTAGGGTTGCAAAATTCTGGGAATTTTCAAAGTTGGAAACTTTCCATGGGAATTAACAGGAATTTATGGGAATTAACGGGAATAAATCGGAAATTTACAAAATTGAAGGTTGGCCCTTAACAGGGAACTTAAATATAGTTGGAGAAAATATATTGTAGCATAATCTTGGCTAAAACAACCAGATTTAATGCAAGCAACTTGAATATCTCTGCTATTCCATGCACACTGCTTCCTGCAGGGCTGTTAGGCCACGCCCCCTACATGCAGGGCTGTTAGGCCACGCCCCCTACATGCACTGTGCATTCCTCCATCACATGTACAGATGATTCCTTGAACCCTGGAGGCCACACTTTTGAGCCCAAAGCACAATAGGAGGGCTCCTTTCATTTAAAGGGACAACCAGGAGTTTTTGAAAGCAAAGTGTGTTCACACTACATTTCCCATGAGCCTCCGTGCACGGTGAAATTCTTGGACCAGCGCAAGACAGACGAACCATAAACGGTGATTTGGTGACATTATTCCCATAACCCACAGGGCAGCATCCACAAAACCAAAACTAAGAAATGCTGGGCGACCCGACCACTAAATAATAACAAAATAACGTTAAAGACAAGATTTTTTTTTGATACAATTTGTTTCAATTACCCCCAATTTCTAGTTAATTCCCAATAATTCCCAATAATTCCCGTGGAAAATTTCCAATTTGGAATATTTCCAAAATTCCCCAGCTTAATTTCCCATGGAAAGTTTCCGGAAATTTACCGTTAATTTATTGGAAATTTTCCATCCTTTGCAACCCTAGTCAAGAGCATCAGCAGGGTGTCATTGTGGTGGTATACAACATGCTCACCGTCCTCTGTTTGTCAGGTGCAAACAGGAAGAAGTCCAGGAAGATCTTGTGAACCAGAGAGTGTTTGATCACCTGTTCCCTGAAACATAGTTTTCACATGGTTGGAATCAAACATGAACTAAATGGATGTAATAATGTAATAACATGTACAAATATTCATTTACATAGATGTCAGAGTAGAGAGAAAGAAGTTCTTGTGTTTCTGAACTTTATCACATGTAGCTTTTACTTTATCTGCACATTATATAACCTGCAGAAACAATGAAGATAGTGAAATTAAACATTGTGCAGGAGAGGTGGAATCCAAAAAAGCCTTATAAAAATACCGCGGTGGTCTTCAAAGTAAGACGATAATACAGAAATTCATGACATAAAAAATAGAAAAGAAAAAAAGATAAGTTTACTGGGAAAAATGAAAGATAGTGAATGATGCTTTGTGAGTTTAATGCTCACCTGACTCACTTAAAGCTTGAATGAACTGTTTTACAAACTGAGAGCTTTTCAACCGCTGCAGCTTTCAAATGTGTTGTTTGTAAATGTCTATTTTTCCAGCATGATATTGTAAGGATTCCTGCAGGAACTTTTCTACTCATGCGCTTCCTTGACAATGAAAGCCACAGTCATGTGGTTAAAGTTTGTCTTGTGACTAAAGACACGGTGAGATAAGACAGAACAGAAGCCAGAACGGGTTCTTTTTATCTTGAAACAAACCAACACTATCACTTTATATTTCATGTTTCTGCAGCTTTCCAACATGTTTGATGTTAGTGCTCTTACTTCTGGGCCATGGGTGTGAGAATCTGCTTCATCTCATCGATGATGCCGTTCAGCTTGTCTGGATTCATCTCGGCCACTTTCTCTATGGTGTTGCACACGGACGACTGCGCACAGAGGGAGGGAGACGTTCAATTCAACAACGCTCTATGGCAGACGTTTCAATGCAGCCGACGCTACTGCTTTCACATGTCTGTACCTTGCAGACAGCGAAGGTGTTCCCATACAGCTCCTCAGACAGCATGAGTCTCTGTGCGAGCACGGCTTTGTCGTTGTAGGCGTACTCGATGATGGACGAGGCGGCGGCGTGGCGAAGCATCGGCCGCACGTGACCTTTAAATGTTTGCATCACGGCCGCCAACAGCTCCTTGTTCCTGAGGAGGAGAAATGGAATACGCAGCTACTTTTACAAATCTGTACAGACACATCTGTACTCACACACAGTACGCACTTCATTTAAAGGGATAGTAGCATTTTTTTTAAAGTGTGGTTGTATGATCTACAAATAGCCCCTAAGTACTTTAATTGCAGTAGAAGACTCTCTGCACTCCTCCCGTTAGCAACGCCAGCCCATAGCCCTGCCCAGAGATTTACAACATACATTGTTGTGAATGGATCCAAAGAAACGGCCTATTTTCACAGCCTAAAAGAGGTTTTACCTGAAAAAAATACACAGTTCCATTGTTGGCTATAATATAATTTTTTCCAGCCCCTCAAAGTGCAGGAAAAACACAGTTTTTATTTGGACCTAACCAACTCACGTATCCCTCCGCCCAGAATTAGCGCCCGCCAATCAGCAGTTCGTCAGGTCCAAATAAAAACTGCATAAAAACTGCATTTTCCTGCACTTTGAGGGGCTGGAAAAAAATATATTATAGTGAACAATGGAACTGTGTATTTTTTTTTCAGGTAAAACCTCTTTTAGGCCGTGAAAATAGGCTGTTTCTTTGGGTCCATTCACAACAATGTATGTTGTAAATCTCTGGGCAGGGCTATGGGCTGGCGTTGCTAACGGGAGGAGTGCAGAGAGTCTTCTACTGCAATTAAAGTACTTAGGGGCTATTTGTAGATCATACAACCACACTTTAAAAAAATGGTACTATCCCTTTAACACTGCAGAGGTATTTCTGTTCCTTTTAGTCATTTGGCGCCATGAATGAATTTCCCCTCGGGGATGAAATAAAGTAATCTAATCTAATTTACAAAACCAGACAAACACTCGGTCCACCTCAACATGATGGGATGTCTGTGGACCGAGAGGAAGAGATCAGTGTGGTCTGACTCACCCGTACATCAGCAGTTTTTTCACCACATGTCTGCCATACTGAGACTTACACAGGCCGATGACATCATCTGGAGGACGACAATACAAATACAGACACTTAATACTTCAATAGCTGCAAAGACATAAGCAGGAGCTAAACTCCAGCTCAGATCCAGATGCACCACGAAGACCAGTCACATTTCTATAAAATGACTCAAGTTGTTGGCATTAAAATGTTTTTCAAAGACAGTCACTACTGGCAAAGGTTTGAGTGTTTGTCAATTAAGACAAATGTTCCTTATCAGGCAGCAAGGAAACTCAAAATCACATATCAAAGTATCATCACAGCAAAGTGTTTCCCACAGGATTTCAGGAGACCGTGGCGGGGTGGGAGTGGGGGTGCACTGGAGATACATGCGCTGTGCGTTACGGCGCTTAAAGGACTTTTAACACGGCTGAAAAACTATTACAGAACTACCCAGATGTGAAGAAATGCAGAGATGTAAGATCATGGGACTCTCGTCAGCATCAAATCAATAAACACATGTTTTCACCAGGTTGCAGTTAGTAGCCTACATGGTTTTCAGACGTGGTAAATAAAGCCACGCAATCTCTTCCTGGTTTGGTAAATCACACTGGGAGCGCTAAATCAATCTATTTACATCTACTCCTCCCACTATTTTGCACGTTCTGGCAGAAATGCCCATATATACATATTCATCAAGGTAAACGCGCTAAATATTTTGCACATGCTATTTTGCCCATTTGAGAGACTCAATTAGTGCACGTTTTAATACACGCAAACCTTTAGTAGATCTGGCCCTAAGTGCTGGCAGACATGAAAAATGGTGTTGTTTTTTTATAATCATGCTAGTGTTTCACCATCTCTCATCTTGTCCAGATTATTGATGTGGATCTGTGCTGGATCATAGATGGTGGGCTGCCACAGTCTCCTTAATTAGTGGGAAGCACTGCAGCACCTTAAACACGTGTACTCTTGTTTTGTTTATGTTTTTGGGTGGTCTCTGCCTTTAATTGACAGGACAGTTTAGAGAGACAGCAAATGGGAAGGCAGAGAGAGAGGGAATAACATGCAGCAAAGGGCTGCTGGGAATCAATCCCCTCCAGTGAGGACAACAGCCTCTGTCTACAGGGCGCCTGCTCAACCCAGTGAGCTACAGTATATGATGCCAATACAAAAATACATTCAAAAAATAAACAAAAACTTGATTCAAAAGCCACAACCAGGCAGCAACAGTGTGACTACCCACATCACTCTGAAAGCTGCCTGCTGCCCTGTTCCATTCAGACAAACAACAGATTGCTGAACATTTGTGTGAGATGACAGACTTGTGTGAGTGTGACGCTGCAAATAAAAACTGTTTGTCTTTTTATTTTGTCCATGATTATTGATGTGGATCTGTGCTGGATCATAGATACAGAGCAGCAGTGACACAATAATGCTGAGAGCTGAATTCTCCTGTTATGTACCAGGGACAACGCTTTGGCCAGCGATGTAGCTGCTGAGTGGAGGAATTCTTCCTTCTGTAGTCAGTGGTGGATTTAAACTAATAAACAACTGATGAGCTGCAGAAGGTAAAGGAGAGAATCACAGACACAAAGAGCAACAGCACAAATGAAGGAGAAAATGTTGGCCCCCACCTTTAAGTTCATCGAACACTTCCTGTCTCTGCTCATGGCTGCCAAACTGGATGAAACACTGGAGCACTCGCACTGAATCGTGAGCAAACGCCATCTGGAGGCAGACACAAGATTTCATCAAGACAAGATGGAATGCTTGTTTCATTACACGTTATTTTCCATTGTTATTATTAATTTCATCAAGTTGCAAATGTCTCAGTACATCTCTTTTTTTTTTGCGGATGCCCCCTGTGGATTGGGGACCTTTTTTTTTTTTCACCGTTTTTTTTTCTTCTTTTTTGCGCCGGTTTCATTATTTTTCTTCAATTCCAAAGAAAAAGAAAAGAAAATGAACAATCACAATAATCAGGTGGCAGTAACATAGAAACCTATCAACACCACAAGACATGAGAGGACAGAATACAAACGAACCAAAACATACCAGAACAAACGGACAAAAACAAAAAAAACAACAACATATTAGTGCATACTATATTTAACGTTTTTACGCACCATAAATTCATATCATGACTCTATAAATAAAGGATAACTCACTCTACAGTCACCATAAAAAAAACAAAAACAAAAAAAACAACAACAGCAATCACAAAAATAATAGACTATATTCAATCTTCATCCTTCACGTTTTTCTTATTGCATTTATTTACTTTCCAGACATCTTTTTTTCTCAGACACTTGCTTTTCTTATTTTTTGGTAATATTCTTTTTAATAAATAATGATATTTGATATTTTGATATTTTAATTTAATTTAATTCAATTATTTTTGATTATAAATTTTCCTGTTAGCAAAACAATAGTATTTAACAAAATATTTTTTTCTTCATGAAAACCCCAAATAATATTAAAGAAAACACCTTTGTTCTTTTGTTAATGAAACTCAGGCATTTAAATTTTACAGCTTTTTTTCACAACTTACGACTTTGTAGTTGTTTTTATTGTTGTTTTCTTTGTTGTTGTTTGTTTGTTTGGTTGGTTGTTTGCCTTATTTTGTCTTGTTTATTTCTTTGTCACTTCGATTGATTGGTCATTACTGCATACTCTGATATATTAGCCCTTAACATTCACGGCGTTCTGTGCTGCACACACAGCCCTGCATGTCTGTTTTCTCTCCTTTGGATCTTTGGATTTGTCAATGTTTTCACCTGTATTCAGAGCAGAGCAAAATAAAAAAAATAAAAAAACTGTGGCTCCAGGTGATTGCAAGAATAACATTTAAGACTTATATTAACACAAATATATCACTTACTTCTGCTTTAATTGGAGACAATGACAAGACCAGACCTTGGTCACCTAACCATATTGCCACACGCTGCCAAAAAAAAGCAATTTCAGGACAATACCAAAATAAATGCATAATGTCTTCTTCATCTTCACCACAAAATCTACATTTAGATGTCTCAGTACATCTTTGCAAATGATTAAGGACAGGTAGCTGCAGTTAGCAGTGTCCAGGTGAAAAGATCTTCTTGATCCAAACTGATTGTTAATATTTCAGTATATTATGCTGTGTTATATTACAGAATATTATTTTCTTTTTACTGTGATGTATGGAAGTTACTTTGTGTGTGTGAATAACAATAGTTACAATTTCTTTGGCAGTGTGAGTGCAGTGTGTGAGGTCAAACCTTAGAGGCTAATCTTACCCTAAAACCTGTTTTATTCTCCAGTTTTATATAGAGCTGCAACAATTATTGATTAATCGCACAATAATCGATTGTATTCTGTTAGCCAGACAAAAAAGTAGTAGAGTAGCCACTGTCTCAGACATGAGGGACGTTTCAATGCTCCTCTGCCATAGTGACAAACATGTCGGCAGCGCTCACAATGTCTAACAAGATGCTTCAGTAAACTGATAGTGAGACTCACCTGTTTCACTTTTCCACGGATTAGATCATGAAGGCCCTTCATCAGTTTCTTTTTCTGGTCATTGTCACAATTTTTCCTTTTAAAACACACACACACACAAAAACACACACAAAAACATTTAGTCCTCCATTAAAGGATGATGTCAGAATTTATATACCTGGTCCTGAACTTCTAACAGACATTCCTACTCTCCTGTCAAAATTCACTTTATACTTTTACATCTATTTGGACACTTTATGGGAAGACAACATTCCAGTGCAGATAACAAAGACTGCAGTACACACACACCCTGACATCACTATCAAGTCAATTACAGATCCTTTCATCGACTTCTCTAATTCAGCCAACACTATGCAGTCCATGGTGAACCATGGCACCACCACCTGACAGCAGCAGGATGATGGATTGAAGAGGCAGTGTGTTCTGATGCTTTTGTTGTTTTTTCAAGTCAGATCACAGTTAGTTAAAGGTTGAATATGTAAGATTACCAGAACAACAACAGGAAAAGAATTTCAGCAGTCGATTGCCAGACCGCTGTTGGTAAAACAGGCCGTTGATAGGGACTCCGCTCTGATCAAAGACAGACAGGAGAACTATGCAGGATATTTACCTTATGTTTGATTTTTACCGTCATTAACAGCATAATAAATGACTTGTAGCTTACAGAGAGAGTGGAGGCTCTCTGCCTTCCACACCGCTGCTGGAAACCAAACCTGCGATCAGAGCCTCCGCTGTCACTGCTCTCTCAAGTTGAAAAAAAAAAAAAAAAAAGCAGCTCAGTGGCACCGGGAGTCGGCGACAGTAAACGTGTTTATGAGATTAGACTACTACACTAATATACCCATCCTAACATGTATATGATAATCCATTGATCCATTGATCCATTGATTGATTGATTATTGAAAAGGCTTCGTTGAAAACAGACGCATACGACCGGGAGGAGGCAGGAAAACAGCTGATTAGTGAGCCACGTGTCGCTACGGGCGGGTACGAATGTAAACAGAACGTTGACAGAAAGTCATTGTCAAACCTGTCAAAAAATGTAAAATTCAAACTAAATATAATTTTTTATGGAAAAGCAATACTTTCATTCTATAGCCCTCTAAACACCCTTTAAATATAGCTTTTAATAAATATTCTACATATTCAACCTTTAATTATTTTATGAGTCTGACCGTGAATATGAAATGAGGTTCATTTTACTAAAGACCAAGTCAGTGTGTGTGTGTGTGTGTGTGTGTGTGTGTGTGTGTGTGTGTGTGTGTGTGTGTGTGTGTGTACCTCCTGAGATTCTCCCACACTTGTTTGGACTGACAGATGATCTGGAACATGTCCTTCCTCTCCGCCTGCTGACGGCTGTTCTTCAGATCCTTCTTCCTCTGCAGCCGGTTCTTCTTCAGCTCCTCCTCCGTCAGCTCCTTCTTCGCCTTAAACTCACCTTTCTTCATCTTCTTGGCCACTGGATCTGTTTAAACAAACCACAGAGAAAATAAACAGCTGATGTAATGTCAACTCAACTTTAGTCAAGGGCAAGGCAATTTGATTTGTATAGGCCATTTTTACAAACACTCCAAGGGAAAAAGATTTTCACCGGAGGGCAAGCTTTAGTGACAGATGCAGGAAGACAATAATTAGTAGTGAAAAATATAATTGAACTAAAGAAGAACAGAATGTAATATGATTGACCACTAACAAATGTTGACAGTTACATAAAATAAAATCAATCAGTTAATGTTCGTATTACAAAACTCCTCTTTATGACCACATCTTTAACAAATGTTTTCTCATTTTTCCACATCTTTTATTTTCCTCTTGGTCTGCCCCTTCCCAGCTTTGGAGAAAGCAAATCTCTGTTCTTTCTTGCCGCCATCTCTTCCTTTCACCTTTCCTGTGTTGTTGTATGGCTTGAAAGGCTTCTTACCGCCTGGTTTTCCACCTGATTTTCCTCCCGGTTTTCCACCAAATTTTGTCCCTATGGAATCTGACCGGAGTGACACATTAGCCTGATTGAACTGATGCTGTACATTGCTGTACATGTTTAATGTGAAACTTACCCTTTCCTTTCAGTGGTAGCCTCTGCTTCTTTCCACTTTTGGGGGAAAAGTTTTTTTTGGATTTGGCCTCCATCCTGTAGTGGGTGAGAAATGTAAATGAGGGCAACAACAGAAAGACATACAAGTAAGCAGCAGTGGCTGAGCAGTGCTTCTACAAATGCCACATTAACATCAATGTGTTTCACTTCTGCAAGTCTGTTTGGATCCTGCTGGCAGAAAAGTTTTTTCTGCATTTAAAAAAAGCACATCAGGTTCAGCAGACAGATTAACATTAGGTTGGTTCATTGATAAAAAGCCCAAAACACACGGTGTCGCCTAAAACTTACATCTTTATACATTTTACATGTATAATTTGTTTTGCATTGTAATGCTACGTATTTACTTGAGTGTGACTAGCTTTACTGAGCCATCGATACTTAAGCCCAAACAGCTCCGTTAATGCTGTAAAAGATGCTCATCAATAAATGTTACTTAACGTTCACAAACACAAAGCAGCCGTGGTGTTTCTCTCTGCTGGTAACGTGGACAGTTACATCGTTTTAAACTGTTGTTTTAGGGTAACTTACATTTCAGATGTACACACACGCTGCCGCAGCGCTGTCCCATGCGTTCTGTTACAAATACGGTTTACGGTACAAACTGTCCAATCACCTTCAACTTCAGGATGTCGTAAATCGTAAGCGTTACGACAACTCTTGAGCTAACGTCAAGTAGGCTAAGTATCTTTGGCTAAGCTAAAAGGGCATGGTAGTCCTACTGTGTCCTTTTACAGTCTATGGTATCATCACATTTAAAGTTTCCGGTCGCTGCCGCAGTCCAACATGTTACCTACTGGATTCAGTTCATTGCCCTGAACTCTGACAGTTTTGTTTCTCATGGTTCCTACATCCATGTTCCTCCAGCGACAGCGAGGACGCCATGTTTGTTTACGTGGTGATTTAAAGGGGCAGCCGGACCATTAACCACGTTACGAGCAGTGATGCGAAATTGCGAATAACGTACTACTTTTTTCAGCAACACCAACGACAGTTATCAAAAGAAGTAACAGTTTCCCCCGTAACAACGCCGTTACCGTTACTGACAATATAATGTGCCGTTACTTGACTCAAGAAGTGCCATACACCCGTTTACATTTTCTGGAACTAACCAACTCATTCAGCCTCCCTAAACGGGGGTCAGAGGGCGGGGAGTCCAAGTACTGTAATTTGATGTATCAGTTGGAGTCTTCGGCCGTTATTGTCATTTAGGCTCACTGAAAGAAGTGAAGTATCTTCATCATGATTATTTGACAGGTACTTTAGCCAGCAGCGCTTACTTCCAATCCAATGGTTACCTCTTTTACAGTCAATGGTTACTTCCATTGTTACCTAGCAACGCCTCCAAACTAAAGCGGAGTTGTTGTAGATACAAGTCGAAGGTAATAGCCATTCAATTACGTATTTAAAGATGGTAATAACTGTTAAAATGTGAGTGTAAGAGTTGACGTATTATCTAACATTTACTGACTAACGTTGTATGTTGCGATATAACTTATTATGTGGACGAAGATACAACTGAATCATGCATCTACGTGCTTATTTAACAGACTAAGGACACGGAGCTGTGTATAAATGGCGGAAGAAAACACTAAAGGTAGGTTAACGTTACACTTTGCTGAAGGCTCTGGGAAGCTGCCTCTGAGACTGGGACAGCTGATGTCAATTTAAATGAGGACTCTCTGTGACCCAAAACAACTATCAATCACAGAGAAAGATAGAGATCTGAGAAAGTACCTAGGGGGCAAAGTCCCATTTTTTGGAAAACTGGGCCCCAGAAATGATAAAGAATACTAAAGTGGGCCCCTAACTTTTTTTTCCTAGGCTACGTATGTTTTATCATTTTTTATTTTGCCTACTTTGTTTTGATGCTAATGCAGCATTTCTATGCGTATGAGTATGAGTATTATTCTTATACAGAATAAATCAGTCATACAATGATGAGACTACTGGGGTTTTTGTGGGCCCCACTGGGCACTTGGCCCCTAGAATTATCATCACCTTTCTCCCTTATACAACGGCCCTGTCTGTGACCCAAAACAACTATCAATCAGAGAGAAAGATAGAGATCTGCGAAAGTGTGATTTTAATGTGACAATCAGATACATTGAAATGCCAAAAAAACATCACAACTGGAAAATAATATAAAGCAACAATTGTGTGAAGGAGCGCAACTGCATTTTGAGAAACCAAATGATCAGGTGATGACCTTGTCGTTTTTAATGAAAGACTATCTCAAGAGAATTGTTGTCTTCCTTTTTAATTATTTGTTTGGGCAAAAGAGCACAAGTTGTTGCTGATGAACTCTGCTGTCAATTTTGTCCTCCTTTGACAGAATGTGAACCTACGCAGTCAGTGCTGCTGCAGCAGACTGAGGAGGAATCACACCAGCAGCTCTGTGCAGAGTCAGACACCTACTACAAGTATGAGGATATTCACTCCAGACCGGCCATCACACCCGACTCTGAAATCCCAGAGAACCTCCTGTTCCTCACGTATCCTTAAGAGAAACATTTCATATTATATTTCTCACATTCCCTTAGGAACATGAAGCCTAATAGAATATAATAGAATAGTACTTAATCCTTTGCAATAGAATAGAATAAAATATATAATACTTAGGTGAACAGTTAGTGAGTTAAATTAACAATTTAATGTACACATGCAGGTGTGCAACTCTTTAATTATTATTATTGCTCTGCTGAAACACCTCCAGCTCATGCAGTAGATGTGAGGCATTGCTCAGGATGGAGTCCAGTTTCCTGAGCATCGTCACCATGGCCACCTGCTGGACTGAGTCCATTCTGAGCTGGCCAGCTTAGTGAGAGGACTGGAGGACTGGATAGCAGACTGGTTCATGGGAAGGGAGGGCAGGCACTGGCCACCGCTGTCTGGTAGAAGGTCCAGATCTGCAATATAATGACATAACCGACATGTTAGGGGCTGTGTGGGTGAGCTATCCCAGCAATCTCTTAGTGAGTATATAATGGACTTTAAGCTATCATTAGGCTATCACTTGTGATGTGTAAACAGTCAGTGTCAAAGGCACATATTTTAAGATAAATCTGTGAAAAAAACTGCTAATTCTGATATCATCAAAATTCCAAATATCAGCTGATATTATTGACCATGCTGATAATTGGTTGATCCCGAATGAACAGAGCCAGGTTGTACTCCAGATGTTCCAGAGCACTGATTAGTACTGCATTAGAGAGCTGTTCAACATTGTTGTGTTGCCTTAGTTTGCAAGAGAAAGAGAAGCATGACACCACGAGCTGGCGTTCTAATGCCAATAATTGATGATTGATGGGGTTATGTAGTATCACAATGTGTCTCTATGGGTGATTATAATACGACACAAATCCTCCACTTACTACAGTGTAATACCAGGCACACATTCTAATGAAAGACAGCTTACAAGCCACACTGAATACATACAATAGTAATAATACAGTGAATTTGCTCTCGATCCTTAATTCATTCTACTTTTAGTCACTCCTTTGGCTACGACAGTGGGCGCAGAGCAAACCTGCAGCTTCTGGATGACAGAACTCTGATCTTTATAGCAGGGAACCTGCTCATCTTGCTGGATATTTCCACCAAGGAGCAGAGATACCTCCGCTCCTGCAGTGGAGGAGGAATTGGTTCCATCACGGTGAGATGTTATACAAGAGGTTCATGGCTGTTTGTAACATCAGAAAACACGGAAATGTCTATTTACATTTATTGAGCTACTTTGTGCTATTTTACTGAATACCTGCACAAAGTGAACACAGCACTAGTTATTTTTCATTTTGAAACTGAAATTTGTCATGTTGTATTTTTAAGTAGACAATAAAAGTGGTTTTGTGTGTTTCAGGCAATTACTATATACTTTAGATCACAGCTAACTAATAGATGTGTGTATGTGTGTGTGTGTTAAGGTACACCCTCGAAAAACCTACTTTGTTGCAGCAGAGAAAGGACACCAACCCAACATCATAGTATATGAATATCCCTCGTTACAACCCTACCGCATCCTCAGAGGTAAATGGGACCCAGTTGCAATCACTTGTGTTGTTCTACTGAACTGTCATGGTGGTGGTTGGTTATCTGTTTTACCCTGCATGTCTTTAGGTGGCACAGAGAGAGTGTACAGCTCTGTGAATTTTAACCGTGATGGGAATCTGCTGGTTAGTGTTGGTGGCGCACCTGATTACATGCTAACGCTTTGGCACTGGAGGCAGGAGGAAGTGATGCTGAGCTGCAAGGCTGTTTCTCAAGAGGTTTACCGAGCCAGTTTCTCGCCATACAACCCAGAGCTGCTCACATCATCAGGATCCGGCCACATCAAGTAAACTAATTACTGAATCACCCTCGAATCCCAGCACATCCTAACTTATCCAGGTTTATGTTTATGTTTTATTGAGATCCCTATTAGCATCTGCATAGCATCCGCTATTCTTCCTGGGGTCCAAAACATATACATGGAGACAATAAAAGAATACACATTCACACTGAACAATATAGACATAGACATAAAACAACACAAACAATACATACAAACAATATAGACCACATAGACAAATACAAAACAATATACAGTATACCTTAACAACATGACATACATTCACTACATGACCAACACAACAACAAAATAACAAGACAAGACAGCTCCAACCAGGTTTCCATAATATAATAATACCCCCCCCACAAATAATTAATTGATGCTACTATAACCACTATCTATATAATACAATAATATATAATACACTAACCCATATGCCCATATATTTATATCAAGTACCTAATCACAATTAATGGATGTTCATTTTTAAATAATATTCTTTTAGAGCTTTTTTGAAAGCATACTATTTAATTGTTTAATATAACTTGGCAGCGAGTTCCATTCTTGCTTTGCTCTGTAGATGACTTTGTTCCTGGTTGATGTAGTTTTATGTTTGGGTAAAATAAAACAACCTTCAGCTGCGTGTCTCGTTACATAATTGTGCATATTGTGACTAAAGAAAGTTTTTCATAGAAAATATATGGACTCTTGGTGGTTAAAACAATTCTTTAAAAAATCATTAACAAGTACTGAAGTCTATGTTTTACATCAAGAAAAGGCAGAGAGTCATGCATTCTTCCAACATTGGTTCTAAAACCACAAAATAGCGTCACACGCACTGCTTTGTTTTGAATGAGTTGCAATTTTCTTATGTTCCTTAGAGATGTAGCCTACAGGACCAAACTGCAGAGCAATAATCCATGTGTGTTAAAACCAAGGCTTGAATTACTTGTTTTATATTTTGTTGTGTTAAGTATTTAGTGCATTTACTGATAAATGATATCCCATTTTTATCACCAAATTATTTATATGTTTATCCCATGACAGTTTATGATCAATAGTCAGTCCTAATAATTTAATATTTTGTACTTGTTTTACCCTTGTATCATTTATAGATAGGGTCAGCATTGGTTTTGAACACAGAGAAAAGTTGTTTCCAATCAGCATACTCATTGTTTTCGCTTCTCTAGCTTGTCCAGAGGTCAGTTTCTAGCTTAAGTTCAATATTAATTATGTTAATCTTATTTGTGTAAAAATGTTGACAAGAAAAGTATAACAATTATTTTACACCTGTTATCATTTAAACTAGGGCCGGGACTTTAACGCGTTAATTGCGATTAATTAATTACACAAAAAATTTATCGCATTTTAATCGCACTTATTTTTGCTTCTCACTGTTCTCAGGTCAAATATTTATATGCGATTAAAATGCGATTAATTAATTACAAAGCCTCTGATTAATTAGATTAATTTTTTTAATCGATTCCCGGCCCTAATTTAAACTTTTATTGGCAACCAGAGAGTCAGAGATGATAATAAGACACGATCAAATGTGACTGTTCCAGGTTACAGTCAGTCTTGTCATTACCAGACTCCCTACAACCGTCACATAAATGAACTTCAGAATGTTGAGTTATTCCTCTATGTTGTTCATATAACGTGAAAATATTGTCTCTCCTTCTGATTATCAGGTTCTGGAAAATGGCCAGCACATTCACAGGTACTAAATTGCAAGGGCTGATGGGACATTTTGGAAAGACTGCAGCGACTGATATTGAGGGCTACGTGGAACTTCCTGATGGAAAGGTCAGTGTGTATAAAATGTATCAAACAAGATCTAGGTGTGTTTCCAACCCCCCAACCCCCCCACTCCCCTGACTTACTACCTGACCTTCACCTCACTCTGTGTCTTCTTTCAGGTGGTGTCTGGAACTGATCGGGGCAACATGTTGCTGTGGGATGGAAATGCCATCAAGGTGGAGATTTGTCAAAAGGACGGACGCAGCTGCCACGCTGGGATGGTGCAGCCATTTGTCCTTGACGATGGACAGCTGATGACGATTGGCTCTGATGGAGCCATCAGGGTAATATTCTTTTTCCGTGCTGAATGTTTCCACATTCCTGATGATTTTTTTTTTTTTTTTTTGAACCATTTTGGACCATTTGATGGCAGCAGTCTTCATTGCTTACAATGACTTATTTAGCATGTATTTATTATGTGTTTTGTACGGTGGCCCTGAAGTGCAAAACACAACGGCAAATCAGACAACAACAGCAAAACAGAAAACACAACACGAAAAAAGAAAACACAACGGCAAAAGAGAAAACCACACAAAAAGAGAAAACACAACAACATTAAGAGAAAACACAACGAAATTAAGAGAAAACACAACAACAATAAGAGAAAACACAACAACATTAAGAGAAAACACAACGAAATGAAGACAAAACACAACAAAATTAAGAGAAAACACAACAACATTAAGAGAAAACACAACAAAATTAAGAGAAAACACAACAACAATAAGAGAAAACACAACAACATTAAGAGAAAACACAACAACAATAAGAGAAAACACAACAACATTAAGAGAAAACACAACGAAATTAAGAGAAAACACAACGAAATTAAGACAAAACACAACAACATTAAGAGAAAACACAACGAAATTAAGAGAAAACACAACAACATTAAGAGAAAACACAACAACATTAAGAGAAAACACAACAACATTAAGAGAAAACACAACGAAATTAAGAGAAAACACAACAACATTAAGAGAAAACACAACGAAATTAACCAAAACGGAAAAGGTAGGTACCATCGGGCGACATGTCTAGTCTCTGATTGGCCCTTTTTACAGTGACGTCAGACAACTTCCGGGTTGGAGCGAAGCAGAACGTCTCTGGGTGTACTGCGAAGCCAGTTTAGTGCGTTAGCGAGCTATGTTGAGGCTCGGCTATACTGCAAACGTGGCGTCTGACGTCTGATTTGCCATTGTGTTTTGCACTTCAGGGCCACCGTAGTTTTGTGTCAGTAATGTCCTAAACCGCTGGGTACTAGCATTTAGACAATTCCAGCAGATCAGATGCACCAGATACCAAAACCATTGGCAGATTAAGTCGACCCACAACAGTTTGAGGGTGCAAAAACACACACAGGCACATAGAATTATAGGACAAATGTGGTTATAAACTGTTTTAATTAAAGAGTTGCAAGGAAGGAAAAAATTAAAAATATTTAGGCTAAAGAAAAAATGACTGATTAAATGATTACAAATGTGGATGTGTATAGAAAATAGACAAATCACAACAGAAGTTAGGAAATCTGTTGTTGAAATGTAGATTTTGAAGAGATGGTTGACTCTTTATCACATTCCTAGTAACACTGACTGAACAGGGAAGATGCGTCTACATTTCTGTAATCATGTGCTTGTATACTCAGCATGACTTTGTAACAAACCCCCTCTGCCCCGTCCAGGGTTGGGACTTCGAGAGCATCGATGCTGCCGACAGTAACATTGACTCCAGCATGTTTGAGATTGAGCCCATGAATGAGGTGATGGTTGGACACAACGTCTGCCTGTCCTCTGCAGTAAAGAGCTCCTTGCCTGACTCCTTCATCTGGTTTGCTCAGGTCGGTGGACAGAAAATCAATGTGACTTATTATTAAACCCGTTTGTCATGATCGAGTCTTAGTTCAATCTTGACATGGCCTTGCACTGTAGGATTCCAATGGCGCCATCTGGAAGCTGCATCTTTCCTCAATGGCAAGTCACTATTTGTGTGTTTAAATACCCCTTCACTGTCTTGAATAAAACATAAATCATACCATGTAGCACCACATTATGTAATAACGTCACATTATGTAATAGGTAATCTAATACATTTTCTTTTTTATATAGATTTTGGTTTTTTTATTGCCTTTAATTAATAGTACAGTGGAGAGAGAGACAGGAAATGGGGAGGTGGGAAATGACATCCAGGCTGCCCGATGCGGGATTTGAACTGGGGCTACCTGCAGTGAGGACTGTAGCCTCAACATGGGGCAGCAGCTCCACAATGTGAGCTAAATGTGCAAAATGCAGGTGTTGCACTTTTTTTATGAAAAAAACATCAAAAATTCAGTGCATTATGTAACAAGTTATCACAAAATGTGGCAAAGTTTATTACACATTGTGTTCAAGAATTGTATTACAAAATGTGGTGTTATTATATCATAAGGTGAAAATGTATTACATTATAATGTGGCGCTACATACCATTTTATATAATATAATACATTGTTGTAAAAAGCACAGTACACTCTCACAGCCTGATGACAGTTGACATGTTTACTGTGTGTGAAGAGCCCTGATCCAGAGTGCCTGTTTTCCTTCCATGCTGGAGCCATTCAGGGTCTGGATGTGTCTAACAAATCCTACCTTATGGCCACAACTGCCCTCGACCGTGAGTCACGCACACACACACACACACACACACACACACACATACACGCATGCACACAAGCACACACATGCAGTAACAGATTCTGCATCGCCCCCTGCTCTCTAGGTTCAGTCAGAGTTTTTGATTTCTTGGCAAAGACAGAACTGACTGTTAGCCGCTACAATCACGGTGGAACTGCTCTCACCTGGGCCCCTCCTTTGGTAAGAGTGTTGCTATGAAACTGAATAATGCCATCTGTATAGTGACAGAAAGCTGACCTTTGGAGTTTGTCTTCAGGTGGACCAGAGTGGAGGATTACTGGTGACAGGTTTTGAAGACGGGGTGGTCCGCTTGTTGGAACTGTACAACCCCCAGAGACTGCATGTGGCCACTGGGCTCGGCTCCAAAGGAAATGCAAAACTGCGCCTTAAACAGGCTTTAAAACCCCACAATGCCCCGGTAACTGCTGTGGCATATGAGCGAAACGGACACATTTTAGCCACAGGGGTAAGAGGTTTTCCTGGAAAACTACTGTATGTTTAACTCTGTGACAGACAGCTTGTCAAAATGCTTGTTTACTCTCACCAATAACAACTTGCTCAGTCTGGTTTTTAAAATACCTGCTTAAAGCAGATATCAGCGGAATGTTTTTGTTAATATAAGTCCTAAATAGTCCTATTTTCCTTCAGCAATCACTTCCATAGAGTGTTTGGTCTCTCCGTCACTCTGCTCTGCTGTAAACCAGGAGAAAACTTTCCTTGTGGGATACAAGTGTTATCCAATGAGGAGAGAGAACGGCATGAAGGGCTGTGTGTGCAGCCAAGGGGTGCATCGCGTGAATGTGGTGACGTAGGGACGAGGACCAATAGATGCCTGACGAGGGCGGGGGCTGCTAACTCATGGTGCGTTCAAGGATACTCGTAACTTGTGTTTTTCCTTCCTGTGAAGTCGTACCAGTTTGATCTGGTACGAGTTCACGGGTCGGAAGTTACGAGTGGCCGTTATAGTGACTTTCACAGACAACAGGACGGTAAAAACACGAGCTACGGGTTACCTGGAACGCTACAAAGTCGTAGTTGTGACTTGAAGCCGGAACGTACGATTTCAAAAGCCTGACTTGAACGCAGCATTAGCCGAAACGACCGGATCGCTGATATCTGCTTTAAAGGTTTGATATAAATTAGGGATGGGAACGACACAGGATTTGGAAAGTCGACTGTCGAGGCCCTTGTGTCGACTTTTTGTCGAATTGTCGGCCCCTTTTTTTTTTTCAACAGCAGCAGCAATGCGGAGGGTGGAAAATATTCGATACTGTTGCACTAGTTCATTTTAGGCTCAAAAACATGGCTGTAATGTCCAATATATATTTACCCTTACAGCAGTGATAATAAAAACGAGAGAAAGTGAGATAAATTTAAAATGTTTATTCTCAGATCCTTACAAATAGCACGTACATTCCGCCGTGCGGAGACTGTCGATCTTTCGCACTTTGAAGGCGTCCATGCTGCTCTGTGATAATGAAGACGACATCGGGTGTTTGACGTGGCGTGGATGTGTGAAAAGCATAGTCCTTGCTGCACAATTTGCATCTCACTAACTTATCGTTGACTTTGATAAAACTCCTCCACACCTTGCTCTTGCTCCCCGCCGCCGCTGCCATGTTGACTCTGTCGCCTGTCACGCGCACACGCTCCCGTCACCTTAAGTTGAATGAGGGTCAAGTAGCGATCTCATTTAGAAAAAGTAGATTTGTTTTATTTAAAATATTGTATTCCATTTTAGGAAAATTGGCACTGTATAATGTGTATTTTGATAGGAAATGTAATAAATTAAAAGCAAAAAAAAAAAAAAAAGCAATCGACAAATCGACACTCTATTTTTTTTTGTCGAGGGGAGCATGTGTCGATTTTTTGTCGATTTGTCGACATAAAGTCCCATCCCTAATATAAATCTGCCACTTTGTGGAAGATTTCTCTCACTTTCTGATCAAGTTTATAGACAAGAGTGACATCATGTATTATTTTACTTGGTTTTTATATTCTTCGCTTTTGTCATTTTTTTGTTGGTCAGAGTTCAGATTGCACTGTGTTCTTCTTTACTGTTGGGGAAGAATATAACCCCATTGGCTTTGTCCATGTCCCTGGGCCTGTGCAGGGGCTGGAGTGGTCCCCTCAGTTCCATGTAAGTCTCTTCTCTGGACATCACTGCCTTCAGGGAAGGAAACACTGGCAAATATTATTTACCTAATTCCCTTTCACCCAAATATCTCTCTGATGGAAGGCCTTTTATATTTGACCCCAGAGTGAAAGCAGCCTGCTCATCCTGTGTCAGACTGGACACGTGCTTGAGGTGCAGTGTCCTGACCCAGAGGCCCAGAAGTCAACCAACACCTTCCACCTGCCCCAGCTGCCCAGCAGATGCTTCAAGTTCAGGAGCATCAAATCTGAAATCAAGGTCCTTGGGGGGGGGGTTATACCAAACATCAAAATAGGCATACTGTATGTTTTGTTTACAAAGTTGAACTGCTTGTGAAAAAATGCAATGTGAAAACAAACCACGTAAAAAAAAAAAAACAGTCCGCACCAAAGCAAGTGAACTATTGGACTTTTCTGGTGTGAAAACGCCGTTAAAGGCCTGGGAAAACATCAATGTTTTAAACAGAGCCCTGAACATTATAAGAGCCTTCCAGATGTTACCCTCACAGAAACCCTATCGCAGCATCAGATGCAAGGCAAAAACAAAAACAAAAAAAACTTTAAACAAAAACTGAAGTTTTACTGATCTCTTGTACCCCTTTCCCACTGGCTAAAAAGCCCGTTTAAACCCGCTAACAGTCGGCTTTTGGTGGCAGTGGGAAAGGTGCACTGAGCCAAGGGTCAAACGACTCGGCAAGCGACACGGGTTAAAATCGCCTTTAATGGGCTCGGCTCTGACCGGCTTGTAGTGGGAACGCCAGACCTGGGTCAACCCGCTAATTTATGTGACGGCGTTGAGCGTTACGTGACGCCACGTCATCGCGCCCCTGTAGGTACCAAATTGGCTCTGTCAGTGCCCGATCCGTACCCGGAACACAATCCGTCCCAGATGCTTCTGCGCATGTGCCCCCCTTCTTTATGGCAGCAGACAGACGCCGGTACACTGAAAAAGTCAAAATCAAGCAAAGAATATTTGTCTTATTTCTTGTCAAAATGTCTCATTTCTAGTCAAAACTAATCTCATCACCTAAAAATCAACTAGTTTTCAGATAAATTTCGCTTGTTTCAAACTAATTTTCACTTGAAATAAGTAGGAAAATCTGCCAATGGGGCAAGTTTTTTGTGCTTGTAATAAGAAAGAAAAACTTGCCCCATTGGCAGATTTTTCTACTTATTTCAAGTGAAAATTAGTTTGAAACAAGCAGACAGATTTTTAGGTGATGAGATTAGTTTTGACTAGAAATGAGACATTTTGACAAGAAATAAGACAAATATTCTTTGCTTGATTTTGACTTTTTGCAGTGTAGACACTGCGGATATGCATGAAAACAGAGACGTTTTTTGGGAAAAACACAAGCACATCGCCACAAATTTCCCTCTGTTCTATTTCTGATTAAATTAAATGTAATGTAGACGCCTATAGGCGTAGATTCTTGCACCCCAGAGAGGAAACACGTGACCAGTCAGTAACTTTGGACAACAGAGACATTTTCATCTACATTTTTGTTGCAGACACCACCCTACCTTCGGTCACTGAATCATTTTTCTGTCCTTTATTTCCTGCTGTCTAATGTGTTGTGTTATTTAAAATGACCATTACATATTATTGTGTTATTTGTGTGTTTGTGCTGCAGAGAAAAGAAGAAATTGACAGACGTGAAGCTGTAAAGAAGAAGAAGAAGAAAGAGAGAGAAGAGAGGTTGAAAGAGCAGCCAGAGGCAGAGCAAGAGGAAGAGGAGAAAGAGGAAGAATTACCAGCCATCTACATCCCTGATCCTCCAAGTCCTCTCTACTGTGGATTCTACTCACAACCTGGCCACTTCTGGCTCTCCATGGTACACACACACAGAGGTTTCCTGTCAGTGCATGAACACGTCTGTAATGTACATAATAACACCTAGGATGTTGGAGGCAATTACCTCAAAGCAGTTCATTTCTAGACACAAAACATCAGAATAAAGAGGGAAGTTTACAAGAAGGTCCTAGGGGTGATTGCCACAAGGGGCTTCATACTATATCTGTATGATTCAACACTAACACTACTGGACTGGGGGAGCCGGGAATCGAACCACCGACCTTCCAGTTAATGGTCGACCCGCTCTACCTCCTGAGCCACAGCCGCCCCATCTATCTATCTATAACCCTACGTTGCTCATCTGATGAAAGGATGTTTTAACAGTTGATAAAGATGATGTTATCTAGGAATGAGATCTAAGGGCAGGTGGTTTCTCTTTTCTGTCTCTTGTGTAGGGAGGCTTTGACTCGGGTTTCTTGTATCACTGTAAGTTCTCTGAGAAGCAGGATGAGGATCCAGATCAGCGGCAGGATGAGCCCTTTGACTTCAGGCCTGTCCACAACACAGATGATGACCCTGTTCGCTCCATCACCTTCAGGTAGCTGGAGGGAAAACAAACAAATCAGTAGTCCTTTAAAGGGATAGTTCAACATTTTGGCAAATTGTCCCACTGCCATAATCCCTATACGTACTCATAGCAGTAGGTTCGTTACCTTTCATTGGCAGTGCAAGCTATTCTTAGAATGGCGGAGCAGAGCCACGAGCTGCTCAGAGCTACGTGAGCTGCACATTCACCACACTATGAGATAATAACTGAATGTTACGAGAAAGAGTTGTTTTCGGGGTAAATTCATGCAAAACCGCTGATGCACGTTGCCTTCAGGGACAGTTTTTCAAGCATAACGTTCCATTATTATCTCGTAGCGTGGTGAATGTGCAGGTCAGAACTTGTCCACCAGAGCGTTGTGGAGTTGTTGGATTGTGTATTTGGTGAGCTTGATGTGGGAAACCAAGAAATCCCATGAGCTCTGTAGTGTAGCTGTGAACAGCTCACCGCTCGGCTTGGCCATTGTAAAAATAGCTAATACCAACAATTAAAGGTAACGAACCTACTGCTATGACTATAGGGATTATGGCAATTGGCCAATTTGCCAAAATATTGAACTATCCCTTTAACTTCACATATTAAACTACAAACAGCATTATGTATTTAATGTGGTGGTCGAAATGTCCGACTTGGTGCCTTGTTGTCTCATAGTTCCAACAGGCAGCTGATGTTCCTTGGCATGCACTCGGGTACCATTAGAGTTTACCTGCTGGACCCGGCTGACCACAGCCTCACCTCCATGCAGGCCTACTGGTCTCTCAGCGTTCACGACAACCAGTACGGACACCTGCGGCACATTCGCTGTAGCCATGACGACCACTTTGTGCTAACTGCAGGAGATGATGGGAACATCTTCTCCTTCAGTCTGCTTCCTCCAGAAGAGTTGCAGAAAAGCCTCCAGAGAAAAGGGGCCAAGGTTCCTTCACCAAGGGTCAGTACACATGTTTTTAACACTTTGTTTTCACACTTCTTTATCTATTCAAACAAATTAAAAAGTAATCTGCCTGTGCAATCAAGCGTTAACCCGGGTATCACAGCTGTCACATGTTTTTGATGGAGAAAAAAGAAAAAATGTATTATTATTGTCTTTTTTTTACAGAAAAAACAGGGCACCATTATTAATGGCATGTAAAAACAAACAATATAGTGCCTGTTGCAAACTGGAAGATTGACGCCTAAAATCTGATACAGTGTAAGGTTGTGCCATGTTGTTCACATGTTATTCCAACAGGTAGGTCTTGACAAAGCGGGGGCTCAGGACATTGTGGACTCGGCAGCTTACAGGTGAATACAAAAGCACCCAATTTGGCCTCTTTCTTGTCTTACTCTGTGCAGCTACCATGTTTTTTTCTCAAGTTGACAACTGTACTGTATTATTCATATGAAATATTTTTTTCAGTTATCACTTCAGAACAGTGGTTCTCAACCTTGTATATCAAGGACCCCTTAAAGGACAAATTCAACTCAGGGCTGTATGTTCCTATCATTTTAAGTCTAAAAGAGGGAATCTAAAGATTTTCAGTTTGTGTCATAAACACAGGAATATCAACTCTTGACTTGCTTCAAGTGTACATTTTTTCCACAGACAGCGTGTGGCGACTCAAACATGCGCCGAGAAGTTTTTTTACTTGGGGCAAGTCAAGAGTTGATATTCCTGTGTTTATGACACAAACGGTAGCTTTCTGACTGTCCCTGAATGCACCGAGCACGGCAACTGGGTCTCACACGAGACTCTGGGAGACTTTGAATTAGATCTAGTTTTACAAACATGTCGGTTTGCTTGAAGTAAATAAACTTCTGGTGCATGTTTGAGTCGCCATCTGACGCTGTCTGTGGAAAGAAAATTTGAGAGATGTAAACAGCCTAACTAGTGGAACTAGTGAAGCATCCGCTCCCATTCATTGCTGCCGTAGCAATCCGAGGACAGACAAAACTACTGCAAAACAGAAGACATTACACTGAAAATCTTCAGATTCCTTCTTTTAGACCTAAAATGATAGAAACATACAGCCCTGAGTTGAATTTGCCTGGAATTGTCCTTTTATTGACACAAAATAGACCACGGACCCCGATTGGACCAAATTTAGAAGTAAACACCAGAAATACACAAATATTTGTTATGAGACTGAAGAACATTACTTTTTTGTACATTTAAATTAGGGCCAATAGTGTAAACTTTTGGAAATATTATAGAGAAATTTCTGGAAAAAAAGTGGTCCAGTTTCCACAAAAAGATTTAAACATTTCTAGGAAGAAGTGGTAAAATTCTCAAAAAAAAGTAAAAAAAAGTAAAATAAAAAAAATATTTATTTAAAAAAAGTGGTAAATTTTTGCGTAAAAAATGTTCAGAATAAAAATTAAAAAGTAAAAATTTTCTAGAAAAAAGTGGTTAAATTTCTCAAAAAAAAGTTTTTAAAAAATCTAGAAAAAGTGTTAAAATTAAAAATAAAATAAAATGAAATTCTAGAAAAAAGTGGTAAAATTTCAAGAAAAAATCAGGGACCCCCTTCATATCTCTCAAGGAACACTATAGGGAAAATATTGAAAGTTCCTTCAACCCCACTTCCTTCCCTGCCCTCAGCATAGAGACAGCTAAACAGAAACTAGAGAAGGACCGTCTGCAGCAGGAGGCCGAGTTGAAGATAGCAGAGAAGCAGAAGAAGCTAGCTGAGCTCCAGAAGAAGTTTAAGGAGATGCTGGATATAAACCAGAGTCTGCCTGAGCATGTTCGCTTGAAACCTGAGGTACACACACACACACACACACACACACACGTACCTGGATCAAATCCACTAGTCGAGATGTTCATGCTGTTTTCCATTGTAGCTGCTCTGATTCTGTTTCAGAACACCACTAAAAGCTAGAGGTTCACCTTAAGACACAGCAGAAGTGAAAAATCAGTGTTTCATCTGTCTTAACAGCTGACTATGACCTCCTCTACTCACAGGCAAAACGACTGGTGTGGTTCATTGCACTGTTATTGTTATTTTTAGTATTCCTCACTGACAGTATGCAGTATGTTTGACAAAATACCGGACTGATGGAAAGTTGTCTCCATCTTACAATTCAACTTTTATCTCAGGTAATCAGAAGTAGGTAATGAAGATGCTTTTCATTATGGTATGTGTTTGTGAAGGAGCTGCAGCTGGACCAGTGTTTTCGCAAAGAGGCAGAGAAGGAGAGGTCCCAGCGGGTGATGGAGGTCAGGAAGCAGCTGGCCTGGGAGGAGGAGCACGCCTACATATCACTCAGCAAATTGCAGGACTGGTACTGACATCATTTGGCTTTTTTTTTTGTCAGACTTGAAATATTAGACTACTTCAGGTTCAGGTTTCAATGTTTCCTCATCAGTATAATAGTAGTGTGTAAATCAGGGGGGGGCAGCAATTCAAGGAAACAAAACATTAGTTAAAGTAACATTGCAGAGTTTTTCCGCCATAAAATAATGTTTCCAGACTTGCAATGGTAGAAAAATGGTAAATAGTCATTTCCGTCAGCATCACTTCCATAGAGTGTTTGGTCTCTCCGTCACTCTGCTCTGCTGTAAACCAGGAGAAAACTTTCCTTGTGGGATACAAGTGTTATCCAATGAGGAGAGAGAACGGCATGAAGGGCTGTGTGTGCAGCCAAGGGGTGCGCGTGAATGTGGTGACGTAGGGACGAGGACCAATAGATGCCTGACGAGGGCGGGGGCTGCTAACTCATGGTGCGTTCAAGGAAACTCGTAACTTGTGTTTTTCCTTCCTGTGAAGTCATACCAGTTTGATCTGGTACAAGTTCACGGGTCGGAAGTTACGAGAGGCCGTTATAGTGACTTTCACAGACAACAGGACGGTAAAAACACGAGTTACGGGCTGTCTGGAACGCTACTGTAGGTTGACCTACTGACCTCTGACCTGGATGATGTCATCTCTGTAGGTTGACCTACTGACCTCTGACCTGGATGATGTCATCTCTGTAGGTTGACCTACTGACCTCTGACCTGGATGATGTCATCTCTGTAGGTTGACCTACTGACCTCTGACCTGGATGATGTCATCTCTGTAGGTTGACCTACTGACCTCTGACCTGGATGATGTCATCTCCGACCGCTGCCCGGCTCATTCTGATAATAATCATTCGGGTCCATTTTGATCTCAACTATCCAGAGCTTTAGTGAGTCCAGGTTGAGGAGAGGAAGCTGTGGAAGCTGAACTTCATCCAGCTGCTCATTTTGTTCTGACAAGTCAGAAACACGCAGAAACAGACCGTAGCATTAGCGGTAGCAACAAGCCACGCTGCACCGTGGTCAGAGATGACATCATCCAGGTCAGAGGTCAGTAGGTCAACCTACAGAGATGACATCATCCAGATCAGAGGTCAGAAGGTCAACCTACGGACCCCGGATGTTGATAACATGCCACCACAGGCTCAGAGGGGAATAGCACTAGTTTATCATAACAAAATATTGGTGAAATGAACAAGTTTTGCGGCAGATAATGTGTTATTTCGTAGCTGCACTGCACTGCCTTGTGTTCACGCATTATACGGCTGGAGCTAATTTCGCCGGAACGACTTGTAATGACACCAAAGTTATCTGGGTGAGTAAATGATCGTATTTTATGCTAGAAATAAGGTCCAGGTTGTAAAAAACTGTAATTATCCTTTAAACAGAGGGCATCACAACCGTATCAAAACAAATACTCAAAGACCACAATACAATACAATACAGCAAACTGTACAGCAGAATCTAGTGCAGCCACGAGTGCATGGAGTCAACGACGGTCCCAAGAGGCTTACAGGCTTTTGATGATTGTGGAAGAAACTAATGAAAAATCACATTCTTTGTTTTGGATACATTTGACTCTAAAAAGACATCACACCAACTCATAAAATCATTCATGACCAAAAATAAGGGTGAGGGGACACAGCCAGTAGTGGAGCATGGTAGGCATGAGCAATATTTATATCTGAGTTTAAAATATCCTACCTGATCTTTGGATTATGATTGAATTGTCATTTTGTCCTTGCATGAACAAAGTCAGCCAACCAGTTGAAGTAACCAGCCTCCAGCCAAAATGAAACACTTCTTTGTGTTATTTGTTTGCAGGTTCAAGGACTCTCTAGAGGCCAATGTGGTCACTGTGATTGGCATCCACAACGACCACAGAGTCTCTACCTATCGTTTGCCAACGCCGACCGAGCCTTCAGCCCAGCTCAAAGATCAGAGCAAACACAGCCAGCCTGACATGGACAGAAACGCTGCAGCAGAACGGAGGAAATCCAGAGCCGAGCCTGCAAAAGACAGCAGTAGGATAGAAGGTAAAAAAAGAAGGAAGTAGGAGTTTGTGTGTTTGTTTCACCTGTCAAAGATCACCATATCACCTGTGTGTGTTCTCCAGAGGAGGAGGTAGTACACCCTAAACTGGCTCGTGCAGCAGGGATTAAATTAGGACATCGGCAAGTGGAGAGGCTCCGAAAGGCTGCAGAGAAAGCTGAACAAGCTCGAGCTAAAATAGAGAAAAGGAAGCAAGAATGGGAACAACTGTGAGTGCATGATCATGATCAGTAACATTACCTCTTTACTCATATGTGACATTCAACGCTTTGTGCGTCATGGTGTTCCCTGGATTCTCTGGACTTAATGAAGTGAAACAACGCAAACAATGCAATGAAAAAAATCTGTGATTCATTGATGATGTTTCAGGTACGCAGAGGAGCCAGATGAAGACTGTGAGGATCCGCTAGACGTGCAGGCCATCCATGAAGCCAAGGAGAAAATCGGAGACTTGAAACTGAAGTCAGCCAAAGACTTCATGGTTCCCAAACAGCTGAGAATGAACACAGAGAGCAAGAGGGCAGAGCTGATTCGCCTGGAGGAAAATGTACACAGCTACACATCCACAAAGACATGTGCCTATAGATATCTGAGCTCATTCACACTATGAACTTTTTTAGTGATATATAGTAAGGATTTATGGTTGATCCTCATTCATAGTGACCAGTTAAAAGCTCCTGTGTTGACTAATTAATCATTCATCATTAATCATTTTTTGTTTTGATTCAATAGTTGTGAATTTGAATTTGTAAAACAAATATGCAATTTAGTCTCTTCACTCAGACAAAACAAAGTGGAACTGGAAGGAAAGTTGAGGTTTGGGGTCGTGATGATGGGCACTCATGCCTTTTTTTCTCCACTCCATCTTGTCAGATCCATAAGAAACAGACGGAGATGAATGGACTTATCGTGGCATTGCGGGACTCCAAGGTTTGCCTCGTGTCTCAGTTGCATGCCCAAGTTCAGCAGCTCCACAAGGTCCAGCAGCACCTGGCCCCCCATCTCCACCGCTCGCCACCCACCCTGCCAACCGTGCAACCAGAAGAAACTCCAGAGAAGAGTCTGCAGTGCAGCCGCTCCACCCTACAGCAATACAGAGCTCTAAGGGAGCAGAGGTACAGCAGCCCGGTTTTAGTATGAGCCAAGACCAAAGTTCATTTCTTTGACTTTTAACAATCATAATACAATAGTAGTGATTAAAGGAGTCATAACCTGTTTTTTTACGTATCCAGCCCCCCTTGGATCGCTTTGGATCAATTCCCAGCTGCCTAACTTATTAGAAAAAATAAAACAATTTTTGCTGGAAGGCAAACATTGAGCTTGTTCTGACCCTTTTCTGTACCCTGGATGTATTTAATCATCCATGGCTGAGATTACGTCCCCGAGGTTTTCGACTGGTCCGGATGTCCATTGATATAGAGGCACGCGTTGTTTATTTGTTTACCAACAGGAAGGACAGAGCCTGGGAAAGAACAGAGCCTTTTAAACAACAACGGTGATGAGACTCCAAAGTAGCTAAAGTGGCCCCCTGGTCCACACACTCATACTGGTTTCAGGACATTATAGACGGGAGGGGTTGGGTGGTGAAAGAGGCATCTCCTTCAACCATGAGGTCAATGATAGGAAACAGAATCAAAATCTCGTGCTTTAGGAAGGCACACCCTTGTGTGCTATTCCTGTTCGGAAAAAGAGCCGAAGTGAAAAAACGGCGCCGCTTTCAAACTCCAGCTTTTCAGGCAAGTTTCAACTGAGGTCAAACACCAATATGCATGTTTTAACAAGAGAAATTGCGATTTCCGGGTGATGACTCCTTTAAGGCCCAGTGTGTAAAATGGGGGGGGAACCGTGATATCCAGCGTTCAGATTCTAGTTTGCAGTGCTTACTCACTCGCTCGCACTCACCCCTCCCGTCAGCAAAGTGATGGGAGCCTCCGAGGACAAAAAACTTGTTTACAAGGACTGGAACGACTGGGAGCATGGAGCCATGAGGTGAAGAAGATCTAAAGTTTAGATCTTCACCTCATGGCTCCATGCTCCTGAAATACAGCAGACATAAAATGGTTTAGATTCTAAACCATTTTATGTCTGCTGTTTCCTCCTCCTTCTTCTTCGTTGGTTTATTTATGAACACAAAACTCTGGAGACATGCTCTCTGGCTGGCTGAATTTTCCGTTCTGGCTGCTGTACAAGATCCAAGATGGCCTTAAAAGGCTTGGAAAACCAAACAGTTTTTATAGCGATTATACACTTCAACAAATATATTCATGGTTAGTAAATTCAGATTTTGCCAATAAACCTTGCCAATTATTACACACTGGACCTTTAACTGTTTAAAGGGTTAGTTAGTTATTAGTTAGTTCAACATTACAAAAATCACACAGTCAGTGAAGGCGATATTGTTTGTTGGTGGGTGCTGCAATGTGCAGTTAGGTGAACAGACTGCTGCACACCTCTGCAAGTGAGCAGGAATACGAGGGACTGTTCACTGCTGCTTGCAACTTCAAAGAGATAGTTCAACATTTTGGCAAATTTGCCTATTGCCATGATCACTATAGTCACAGGAGTAGGTTAATTACCTTTGATTATCGGTGAAAGCTGTTTTGAGATCCATGGGGCAGACGCGAGCTCTCAGTGAACACAACAGAGGTGAATGGTATTTTAACTTTTCCCTCAAATACACAACCCAACAACTCCAAAACGCTCTGGTGGACAAGTTGTGACCTGCACATCCATCACACTATTAAAAATAATCATGAAATGTTACGAGACAGAGTTGTTTTCGAGGCAAAGGCAAAGCCCGAACTACATTCCAGACACGGCTGCTGGGTGGAGTGATTTCAAAAGTGCAAGTAGTTCAGAGTGTTTGCTTCATGTGTCATAATGTTACATAGTTATACATGATTATTGCATAGTGTGGTGAATGTGCAGGTCACAACTTGTCCACAAGAGCGTTTTGGAGTTGTTGGATTGTGTATTTGATGAGTTTGATGAGGGAAAAG
The DNA here is from genome assembly GCA_030347415.2 of Decapterus maruadsi. Classification (NCBI taxonomy): domain Eukaryota; kingdom Metazoa; phylum Chordata; class Actinopteri; order Carangiformes; family Carangidae; genus Decapterus; species Decapterus maruadsi. The sequence continues at coordinate 1,821,932 of CM064904.1, read as the reverse complement.
TGAAAGTACCATTCACCTCTGTTGCATTCACTGAGCGGCTCACGTCTCTGCCCCGCTGATCTCAGAGCAACTTTCACCAACAATTAAAGGTAATGAACCTACTACTATGACTATAGGGATTATGGCAATAGGTGAATTTGCCAAAATGTTGAACTATCCCTTCAACAAATGTTAAATGGGTTTCAACATTTTTCATCCAAACCACTTTTTGGAAATAAAAATAAGTTACATCCACAAATTTTGGATAATGGTATCGCTTTTTCCTCTTCCTGGGAATGCACTATTTCTATCCATCCACACCCATAACTGCATATAGGCCTAATCGTGTATAATTATGTAACATTACGACACATGAAGCAAACACTCTGAACTACTTGCACTTTTGAAATCACTCCACCCAGCAGCCGTGTCTGGAATGTAGTTCGGGCTTTATATTTGCCTCAAAGACAACCCTGTCTCGTAACATTTCATGACTATTTTTAATAGGGTCGATATTAGGGCCACTGCTCTTTTCGCTCTATATCAATGACATGCCACTTGCGTGCAAAAATACTCACTTACAACTATATGCAGACGACGCAGTGATTTTAACATCCTCAAAATCGCTACAAGAGGCGGCCAATATTCTCACTACAGAATTATCCCTCATCCATAGTTGGCTTAAGAAATCATGTCTCACTCTGAATACCAAGAAAACCGTCTGCATGTACTTCTCAAAGACACCGAAGTCATATCCCACTCTGGCATCTTCCTAAAGGAGGGAACTTTGATTGTTAAAAAAGTATTTAGAAAAATTCTAACTCTCTCTCCTTCAAAGTCACAACAAAATCACAGTATTTTCAACCTTTAAATTTTAAATCGATTAGGCCCTCACTAACAACAGAGGCAGCCAGAGTCTTCATGCACGCAATGGTATTATCTCACATTGATTACAGCTTTAAAAACTGGTCTTTCACTACCAAAACCATGCTCAACAGGGTGGAATCTTTATATAAGAGAGCACTAAAAATACTGGACCAAAAACCAGTAACACATCATCACTGTCAGATACTTAAAAAACATCACCTCCTTAGGAGGAGGGATTACCTTTAAATATGCCTGTGTGACATTTAAGATCCTGAAAGGTTTGGCACCGCTCTGTCAGTCTACATAAGACAAAACGACAACGACAGCTACACAACCAGGGCAACTCCAGAGGGGACTGTCTGTCATCCATCTCAGACGTCAACACAGGGACAGACTGTACTGTCAGTTGTGGGTCAGTATCTGGAACACACTACCTATTAATGTAAGGGACTGCAATCTAACGCCACATTCAAGAACAGCTTGAAGAAATGGCTTTAAGTATCAGGACTGTAACCATGACCTACGGTTCAAAAGTAACTGTTACCATGTCACTTTATTTCTTAAATACAATTTAATGCTGGACTGCTAATGCACTTAATCACTTTGTGGAATCACTGTGAACCCATTTGTAAACAAGAGGTGATGCCTCCCGGCTGAAAGATCACCTCTTGGTTGTCTATTTTTTTCCTGTAAATGACTCTCAACTGACCAGTAATTATCTACCTCTTCCTACCCTTTTTATTTATTTTTATTATTATTATTATTACTTTTTTATTTTTTCTTCATTCTTCCTCCTTACTCTTTTGTTCCTGGCCCCAACTCCACAATCTGTTTACCCTACAACTGGTATAGAACCCTAAATCCCACAACCAAACAATACATGTGAACTGGTTTTGATTGCTGCTCCCAATCCATCTACACCCTCCCTTTCCCCACCATCCTCCGTCTCTTCCCCAACCCCTTTATGACTTGACTCTCTCTGAGATATGGCACTTTAACTTTAAACCTCCAGCACTTTATTCGTAACTAGCACTTTAAACTGCTCTAGCACTTTACAAACTTTATTCGTAATGACTGAAATATGAAACTATGTGTGTAATGTATATGATATTGTAATGTATTGATTGATATTGTGATTATTATGTTAGACCGCTCTTCTGTTCCCTTCTAAGAAACAAAACAGCATGAACAGAACCTTGTTGCACTTTTGACCTGTACTTATTTTAACTTGAACCTCTGTAATTTTTTTCTTTTTAGACAACCAATGGAAACTATTTTTTGCTACAATTGGGTGCATTTTGCATTTTCAATGTTTAAAATGTAAATTGTCCCTCCTCAAATAAACCTGAATTGAATTGAATTGAATAGTGTGGTGTTTTCCAGGTCACAAATTTAATCCATAAAGCCACTTTCAAGTTGTTGTTTATCATTATAATCATGAAATTTAGAACAGAGTTGTTTTCGAGGAAATGAAAGGTCTAATTCCAGACACGGCTGCTGGGTGGAGTGATTTCAAAAGTGCAAGTAGTTCAGAGTATTTGCTTCATGTGTCATAATGTTACATACATGATTGCAAGCTTTCCTTCCATGGAAGCCAAATCGCTTCCTTATATAGTAAACTAGGGACCTTTGATTGAAAAATAGGCAGAAAAATAACTGTCTGCTGATTAAACACAAGACACAGTATTTACCTTTAGTTTTTTAATAGATTTATGACAGTGCAGTCAGAGGACCCGGAGGGATCAACAGATTTCCTGGAACAGCTGAAAAAAGGGATGAAAGGAGTTATTGTCTCAGATGATCATATAAACATAAAATTTCCAGCCCCCAAACTTGTAAGCAGAAGAAGACACATCGGAGGAGGAGGGAACAGAGCTGAGTGACTTGGAGGAGGAGCTCCAAAGGGAGAAGGACATCAGACTGTTGTACAAGCAGGACGCTCTGCTGCAGCAGGTCTGTCACCATCATCAGAGTCAATCAGATCAAATGCATTAAGTTGTGTGTCAGTATGTACAGAATGTCTTCTGGTATGAGCTGCACATCTAACCGCTCATTGTGTAACGGTGTGATGGTTTTTAAATCATCAGATGGAGAGCTCAGTGTGTCGGTTCAATGCAGAGTTGATGCTGCTGCGACACCAGAAACTACGTCTGGACTGGCAACTGAAGATGGCACTGATGTGTTTCTGAACAGATCTTTCTGCTGCTACACTTTGAACTCTGAGGGAGACAGCCTGCCACCAACATAAACCCGGCTGAAAGTTAGAGCAGCATCATTGTTCTTAGGATGTTTTATTTAAAGGACTTTATGTCTTTTGGTGTTACATTGTAGTCACTAATTATCAGCCTATTTCGATACTTGCATACTATAATACTACTATATTTTTTGCCGTACCTTAGTTGTTTGTTGCATTGCCATGAATAGACTTCCTTTTACTTCAGACAAGATGGCATAAACCCTGAACAATGTTTGCACTCTCACATTCAAACCAAACCATGATCTCCAGAATACTGTCAGATTAGGGTTGCAAAATTCCGGGAACTTTCAAAGTTGGAAACTTTCCATGGGAAGACCACAAGTTTGAAGAGTTTCTGACAAAAGTCTTCAGGAAGAACGGAATAAATCGGAAATTTACAAAATTGAAGGTTGGAACAGGAACTTTATAGTTGGAGAAATTTATCCATGTTAGTAGGGCATAATCTTATTTTAAAACAACTCAGATTTAATAAAAGCAACTTGAATATCTCTGTGGATATTCCATGAATATGTTTCCTGCTGGCTATTGGGCCACCTCCAATGCACTGTGCATTCCTCCATCACATGCACAGATGATTCCTTGAACCCTAAATGAATGATTGAAAAAAACTGGCCTTTTATTAAAGGGACAACTGGGAGTTTTGAATCAATGGAAAACCTGATTAGCAGAGCCTCCGTGTGGACTTGGACTTGAGACTTGAGACTTGCCTTGGAACGGTGATTTTGGTGACATTATTCCCATAACCCACAGGGCAGCATCAAATCAAAAAAAACTTAGAAATGCTTGGGACTTGATGCCAAAATAATAACTCTAACTTGGACTTGAAAGACAAAGATTTTTTTCAATACAATTTCTAGTTAATTCCCATAAATTCCCAATAATTCCCAATAATTCCCATAATTCCCGTGGAAAATTTCCAATTTGGAATATTTCCAAAATTCCCCAGCTTAATTTCCCATGGAAAGTTTCCGGAAATTTACCATTAATTTATTGGAAATTTTCCATCCTTTGCAACCCTATGTCAGATCCTCTATTTTCTATATTCTTTCTTTTATATTTACCACTATACTAATAGCTGAAATTCCAGTTTGACTTACATTCAGACCACTGATGTGTTTCTGAACAGATCTTTCAACTGCTACACTACAACTCTGACAAGACAAAATGCCACCAACATAAATAGGCTTAGTTATACTTCACATCTTTGTTCTTACATGTATTTATTTATGCTTTATGTCTGGGTTGGTGTTAATGTGCTGCTCACTGTGTCATGTTGTCGGCAGACGCTTGTGGTGCTGTTTGTTTGTTCACACATGCTTTCTTGTCTCCTGACAGTCAGAGCTGGAGGAGAGGAAGGAGCAGCTGGAGCTGAAACAGAGATGAAGTGATTGCTGACAGGAGAAATAAGGCTATTTCAGGACTTATATTAACAAAAACATTTGAAGAGTTTCTGACAAAAGTCTTCAGGAAGAGGATCAAACGTGTGAAGAAGAAGGAACAGAGCGGACAGGAAGGTTTGTGTGTATACATTTATCCATGTTAGTAGGGCAGGTCCAATATTTTACGTCACAATACAACTTTCTGAAAAAAAACATGAAATTAGTGGATGAACATTAATAAAATATAAACAAATCTGGAATTGAGCCATTATAATGCCCCCTTTGTGGCTCGTGCATCCATTTGGACTTGGAAATAAATGAATGATGAATAAAAACTGGCCTTTTAATAATGCCAACTGGTGATGTATTGTATCAATGGAAAACCTGATTAGTCACCTTTACAACGAGGTGCAGCTTGTAAGGATCCCGCATTCATGGAATGAGCAACAGAGCTAAACGTGTGAGTAGCGCCCCTCAAAAATGTGCATCCCCTGTGGGGCGGATTAGCTCAGTGAATCACAAGAATGGTTTATTTTGTGATTGAAGCACAACGTTTGGTGGATCTGTGAACATTTTTGGTTTTTAAGGACCCTTAAGATGTCTACTTAAGATTTTTGCTTGTTTCCCGGGTCAACTAATGTTCCATGGGGGGGGTTTTGCCACCCATTTTGAATTCATGTCTGCACGAATGGCGAAAACGCCAATTTCCATCAATCCTAAACTAGACATCATACAAAGACAAGTGATAATTATAACACCAGGAATAAAATGGAAAGGTCACTGAGACGGTAAAACCACTCTTTATCGGAGTATTTCATGCTTTTAACACAAAGTGAATGATTGTTCAGCTAATCCGCCGCACTATGTGTCCTTAATTGTCCCAATGTGTGTTTGCAGCAGAAGAAAACAGTGATGAAGACTCTGATGAAGATGATGACTGGGATGATGATGATGATATTGATGACAGCGACACAGAGGAAGGAGGTGGCGTCCAAGATGACAACGTTTGTCCTCCAGGTCAGGAACTGTGGTGGTAACTAATAACTCTGCCTTTCACTTTCTCATAAAACAATGGAAAAGCTCCGAGTCTGCAGACGATGCAGTTCAGACAACAAGCAGTAAACAGCACTTCCTGTCTGATTCTGTGCTACGCCTGCTGTAAACAGGAAGTGCTGTTAAATGCTTTGGTGTCAAGTTTGTTACCAGATTCTGAGATCTTTTTTTTTTTTTTTTGAATAAAGAAAATGACATACAACTCCTTAACAAAGGTATGGACTAACAACAACTGAAAATAAATAAATACATTGAAAAAGAGTAAATAAATAAAAATTAAAAATTACACACACAAAACAAACAAACAAAACAAAAACAACCTGTATGCTATTTCATATGGAAAGTCAGAAATAAGCTACTAATTCATGTTTCGATGCAAAAACCAAAACAACAACAACAAACAACACTCCACCCTAAACAAAGAGAAAAAAAAGAAAGAAAAGAATATTCAGCTAGGCTATATCCATTTGTCAGTGACCAACAAAGTATATGCAATTAAGTGAAAGTCACCCAAACAAATGCCAGCAAGAAGAAAAACATTATTCTACACATATATAAACCTCCAAACAATAATTTAAATAGAGCATAAATTAAAATAGCCCAGGAATATAGGCAATAGCATGAGACCAAATAGCTAATGTCTCAAGTTTTGCATCATTAACTTTGGCTGTAGAGTTTTCCAACAGACAAATATCATAAAGCCATTCAACCCAGACGTTATTCATTACAACCGACTTTTAAGAATAGTCTTTTTTGCAGCCGTTGAGGCAGCAAGAATGATTTGTGTCTGTGTATATGGTAGTATAACATTTGGGTTGTGCCGGGCAGAATGGGAGATGTTTGTCCAACAAATCTGACAGTGTTTGAGCGATGTGGACCCAAAGAGTTTTTACTGTTACACAATCCCAAAACATGTGCATGTAAGTTCCGACTTCTGAATGAAGACACCTATCACAAAGATCGCTGGCAGTCAGTTTGAGTCTAAACCTATCGTTCAGGAGTGAAATGAACTCTATGACCTAATTTAAAATGAATCAGCTGGGGAGCAAGATTGTTGGACAAAGAAAAATCATAATATAATAATGATCTCATTGATCAGTCTTTTCTTAATCACCTGGATTTTAGTGCATCTTTCTATGCTCATAACATAGCTGACTATAAGTACCAACCAATCTCCAAGCTCCAATAGAAAAGAATAAAAATACAGATACGATGGGTTAGGCAAGGGCAAGGGCAAGGCAATTTTATTTGTATAGCCCATTTTAGCAATATTATGCTGCCCGAGACAGGCTTCAACTGTATCTTCATCTTTAAGCATGTGTGTGTGTGTGTGTGTGTGTGTGTGTGTGTGTGTGTGTGTGTGTGTGTGTGTGTGTGTGTGTGTGTGCCTCAGGCTGTGAGCCGGAGCTGTTTGAGAACACACTGCAGCTGCGCGAGCGTCGTCAGGATTTGGAGGAGCTGCTGGTGGAGGAGAAGAGGAGTGTTGACGTTCTGAAGAAGGAGTGTGACACCCTCACCAAGAAGGTCAACGCTCACCCGATGGCTCCATTTTTCCCGGAAAATGTGTGTGTGTGATTGTGTATGTTGACTGTGTTTTGTTTTGCAGGTGAAAACAGTGAAGAGCAGTCTGAAGGCAGCAGAGGATGACCTGGAGCTAGTCAACAGAGAGAAGCAACAGAGAATGAATGAACTGCACGTGGTGGTTCCCCTGAGACTGCACCAGGTCAGCAACACTGATCATTCAACCACAGAGTCAAGACAAAGTTCATTCAAGCTTAAAGGGATAGTTCAACATTTTGCCAAATTGCCCCATTGCCATAATCCCTAGTCATACCAGTAGGTTTCGTTACCTTTACTTGTCGGTGCAAGCTATTTTTAGAACGGTGGAGCAGAGCCGTGAGCTGCTCAGAGCTACGCTACGAAGGCTCATGGGATTTCTTGGTTTCCCTCATCAAACTCACACAATCCAACAACTCCACAACGCTCTGGTGGACAAGTTGTGACCTGCACATTCACCACGCTATGAGATAATAACTGAATGTTACGAGAAAACCGAGAAATCCCATGAGCCTCCATAGCGTAGCTCTGAGCAGCTCACGGCTCTGCTCCACCATTCTAAAAATAGCTTGCACCGACAAATAAAGGTAACAAACCTACTGCTATGACTATAGGGATTATGGCAATGGGCCAATTTGCCAAAATGTTGAACTATCCCTTTAAGTCTGATTTGTCAACACATCTGTGGTGAATTTCAACATGGAGGAAAGCCATTTTATATATTTTAATGCACATCTTAAGCAAAATTCTTCTTGCAATTATAAAACTGACCATCAGGAATGACCTTTTCTTTAATATCGTCATCAATCAAACTATTTGCAGATTGATCTATCTCTTATAACAGCAATGCACAGTCCATTCCATTTCAAGTTTAAAATGTGTCTATCATCACGCTAGGATTCGGCATTTTAAAACATGACAATGAATTTCAATTTTAAACTTTGTGTTCCAAAATTAAATATTGAATTCCTGATTCATCAAATAATAACCCCCTTGCCTTTCACCTTCTCTGCCTCTTTCACCAGATTGAGTTTGTTGCTAACAGCTGGGTGCCAGCTGATCTGAGTCCAGCGTTGGTGGTGGACAGGATGGAAGTGAACAGGCTGCAGGAGCGGATCCAAGAGTTACATGTGGAGAAGAACCAGCAGAGAGATCTCTACCTTCAGGCCCGTCAGCAGCATGTCAGGCTCCGCCACAACCGCAAGGAGTTGAACACTAAGATGCAGGGTCAGACTCACTGTAACATCAAATCCAGATGCCACACGAACACAAACAAGCCACAGACACACAATGTTAGTCTTGTGGTAAAGTTAACACCAGAAAATGTGCAGAGGAATAGTGTCAGTGGATAGTTCCCACAGCCACAAAGCATTGATTTGTTACGTTGTTGTGTGTCTGTGTGATATTGCAGTTCTGGAGAAGCAGTGTGATGAGCTGATGATGATGAAGTATGGGAGGCTGGTGGATCTGGAGGCTCTGCAGACGCTAACAGGAAACCGGGTCCTGGAGGAGCTGAAGCAGGAGAAGCTCCTTCGAGAAGCTGCGTACGCCAAGGAAATCAAACAGTGGGATGTACGCATCAGTAGACGACACGCATGGTTTACTAGAAATGATACATAATGATATGATGATGATGTGTGCACTAAACGTCTTGAAAGTCAAAATGTTTCTAATGTTCAGGTGAAGGTGGAGGAGGCTCGTCAGAAACTGATGGATGTGACCAAAACTAACACAGAACGTCTCCTCAGCATGACAAACCTCTTAGAACAGAAAAGGAGTCTGGAGAAGAAACTCAACACCAGACGCAAGAAAATGGTAAAGTCTGTGCATTTTATACTTATTATCAACCCAAGCCGGGAGTCTCCAGCTATGTTGACTGAAAACAAACCTAAAGCAGGCCATCCCCCATCATCATTGCTGTGTTTCAGCTCAGTAGATTCTCCAGTTGAACAGTGGGGCAACAGGATCTTTTGGCCAATGGGTGCAGTAGAAGGTAGAAGATTCCAAAATAAACCAATGGACATCCAGCTTTGACATATGACCATCTGAAGATTGTAACACATGTACATATTCAGTTGCCACAGAGCAACAAGTCTTCTCACTCAGGTAGTTAGTACCTTGGCTGTCAGAGCGTATTTTCTAAAAACAGCTGCTTGCTGCTAGAAACGATTCTGGTCAGAGCATCATAAAAAATGTTCTGTGAAGCCAAAACAAAGAGCTGAACGATGAGAGGCCCAGTAGGGCCGGGGGTCAGTGGAGATTCACAGCTGCACGTGGCAGCAGAGCTTTAAAGGAAAACTTTGTTGTTTTTTTTCAACCTTGGCCCTGTTTTCCTATGTTTTCTGTATATGTGAGTGATGCTAATACTTGTATTGAGGTGTGTCCAGTATTGAGGCGGCAGGCAGCCTGCAGCCCAGCTAACGCTCTTCAACCGGGCAAGTGGCTCCGTCAAAGTTCACACACTGACAGGCTCAGAGAGTTACAATGAGTGTCCAGCAACACACTAGAAGGAGAAATGAACCTATGTCTCTACCTTTAGCACGTCTCTTCTTCTTCTGACTGGCAGTAGTCATCCAGGTCAAAGTGGTCACAGCAGACCCTGTGGTCGGCACGACGACGGCGCATTGCATCCATTTTCATTTCATTTACATTTATTTTTATTTATTTGTTTGAGGACAATGCACATTAATGAACAGTTGACGCCGTGGCGTCCTGTAAGTGTGCTGGATTTAACTGAGAGCTACAGTAGTTTCCATCCGTAGTCCTCACATTAAAAAAAAACAGACAGACATATCACAGAGCATAGGTAGTAATAGCAATAATAATAACAATGGAAGAGAAGACGGCAGGTGACGATGCCACGCATCTGAACGCTGCATGGCATTGCCACCTGCACAGACACAATCGGATGCAGAATGTTAGTAGCGCTTGTAGCAATAGAAAACCAGATCAAATCTGATAAGATAAGATCGATGCAATGTGATACAGTTAGAGAGCAGGTTACAGTGCTAGGCAACTAACTGCTGCCCAGCCATGCCCCCTGTGGTAAGTAAAGTGCATGAGGTATTAGCAGCAATTATCACTATAAAAAAAAAACAGATGGTGGTATCTGCATAAATGTAGGAGAAGTGGGTATTAGCAGCAGTTACAGTTACATTACGGTTGTACAGCAGGTAACAATGCAAGGCAGCTGACCGCTGCCCAGCATCGCCACCTGTGAGAATAAAGTGCACAGAGTGTTAGCAGCAGTTATAACAATAAGAAGTCAAACGATCAATATATTGTTGCAATGCAATTGTTCAGCAGGTGACAATGCTAGGCAACGCATCGTCACCTGCAGAGAAATAAAATAAGGCACAGAGTTACAGTAACAGCCGCTATAATAATAGGAAATGAGAAGACAGATAATAGTATCTGCATAAAAATAAAAGAGGTAGTTACATAATAAATTACAGTACTGACTATGATGTAGAAGAAGATAAGGGTTACAGTAATACTGTATGAGAGTGCTAATCAGTATTTCAGACATGGGTGCAGGTTTGGTGGGACAGTAACCATGCTTTAAGCTGCTTTTTGAACGCATTAAACGTGGAGCTGTCTCTAATTTGGGTTCCATCCACAGGAGTGTTAGCATCCATTTGTAGCACAGCTAGCCATAACTTCAGTGTGTCCGTGTCGAAGTAAGGTAGTCTGTGAAAGCTGTGTGAAGAGCAGCCCAACATTTTGTTGTTACAATTAGTAAATTCTCCGTCGTCTCTCTTCACCTCAGTCAGGTAACAGGATTCCCCACCGCTGTTGTGCTGCGAGTTATCGTGAGATTTCTAGCGTGGTGAGATTTGGACACAGATCACAACAAACAGCGACCTCCAGCTAAAGGTAGAGACATAGGTTCATTTCTCCTTTCTAGTGTGTTAATGGACACTCATTGTAACTCTGAGCCTGTCAGTGTGTGAACTTTGACGGAGCCACTTGCCCGGTTGAAGAGCGTTAGCTGGGCTGCAGGCTGCCTGCCGCCTCAATACTGGACACACCTCAATACAAGTATTAGCATCACTCACCTAGACAGAAAAACAGAGGAGAACAGGGACCAGGTTGGAAAAAACCGAAGTTTCCCTTTAAGGTCATTTTAGTTCAGATAAGAGCTACAGGGGTTGACTGTAGTGATGAGAGACTGAAATCCAGGATGTCATACTTAACCTGCACACACACACACACACTGTATGCCCCAATAGGTGTCTGTGTGTGTCTATCCAGGACAAACAGTTCCATGACTACAGGAGACTTGCAGATCAGGAGGAGATTGTGAGACTAACGAAGCTGGTGAAGAGCCAGTCGCAGCACGCTGAGGCCCTGCGGAGAGAGATTGACCTGCTGTACCATGAAGGAGGCCACGTCCTCCCGCCCGGCCAGGCCCCGCTGCCCCCGCTGCCCCCCTTACACACCTCCATAGCCTGTTCCAACACCGGCAGACAAGGATCAAAGAGTCCATCCAGGATGCCAGCCAAAACAAAGACCTCACAGAGTAGACAAGGGGCTTTGTAACACAGTGCAGAGAAACACAGAGCTGGACTTCTTTCTTAGAAATTAGTCTTGAATTTCAAATTAAAACACATGCACATGGGTTTGAAATGTTGTATTTTTTTAACCAAATGATTATATAGTTTGACACCGTTTTCATACTCAAACCCAAAGTGGCTCATCATCTGTCCATGAATGATGTCCCAGACCCTAGTGTTGCAGGAGGGGACGCCTTACACATGCTACCGCCTGTGTTTTTCTCACAACAGTTTCCCATTTTTCCTCATCATTTCATAACCTGCTCAGAATGTGCCTGTTAAAACTTGTGAATTTGTAGATATTTGGAAGTCATAGTCTCCAATAAACATCTTGTCTGCTGCCTAAAGGTTCCCAAAGACTATGTTGACAGACAGCCTAGCGCAAAGTCCAGTGGGCCGAGTTCATTACGGCTTGCAGCTTTAATTTAGTCAAATGTTATTGGCAGAGCCTTTTTCAATGTATTACAGTAGCTAGTTCATCAAGTGTCCACTCAGATTACGTCTGCACGGTACTGTTGTAATCAGTTACCTGACAGCAACTTCATGTAAATATTTAAAAACTCATCTACATAAGAACAAGCTGGTGCAGAGACATGTGGAGTGTACATGTCAGAAATATTCATTATATTCGTTTGCTTTTCTACTGAAAGTGCTACTGTAGAAATGAAACAGACTAGTTAGGATAGTTCACCCAAAAGTCAAATTTCACTCATTATCTCCTCACCCTCATGGTTTTTCCAGAGTCCGTTCCTTCTCTGAGTTACGGGGAGGGAACGGAGGACAGAGGAAAATTCTCCCAGCTCTTAGTCGACGTGAGGGTGAGGAGATAATGAGTGAAATTTGACTTTTGGGTGAACTATCCCTTTAAGTTTTATTAGCTCCTTGTTTCAGAACTAAGGTGAAGTGACAGTGAAGACCGTCTCCAGGTCCTGGTTCAGTAACAAAATAGGTTTTATTTTACAGATAGGAACATTTCACAAAGACAGTAACGCACCAACACCCAAATAACCTTCATATACATTTTATATTACAATCAACACTTTGATTAGTCCAAAGGCACATTGTCTTTGTCCATCACCCGCCTCTGATTCAGACTGAGAGAAATCTTTAGGTCAACAACTCTTCATTTTTACTATTTATGTCCATTTTCCATAAACTGTGTGTGTGATGCAGTTAAAGGGATAGTTCAACATTTTGGCAAATTCCAGTTTGATCATTTTCCATAATCTAAGTTTTAGCAGAGGTTGTTGACCTTTCATTCACAGGCTCATTTATACAATATTTGAGTCCTGAAAACATGGAGCGGAATTTGGTTTATTTGCTCAGGACTATGCTATTCAGGATAAAAAGAATTTCAAAATTCCCTCATTAAACTCATCAAATAACAAAATCCCAAAACTCCAAAATGCTTTTGTCCAGACAAGTTGTGATCTGCAGAACCACAATGCTTTATGAGATAATTAATTGCCTCATTTACATATTTAAACAGAGCCATTTTCAAAACTTGTAAATACAGGGTAAAACGGAGACTGCTTACTGAAAAACTGTCCCTGAGCACACCTGGGATGTCTCTCCATTTACATCAGCGGTTTTGCATGAATTTACCTCTAAAACGGCTCCGTTTCGTATCGTTATTAAGTTATCTATCTCAACTGAGAAATCTTTTGTTAGAATTGTTTACAGTCATAAATGCACCCGACTACCTTGTTTCAGTTGCTGGGTTGTGTAGATGACAGTTTAAGAGTCTCCAGGTCCTGGTTCAGTAACAAAATAGGTTTTATTTTACAGATAGGAACATTTCACAAAGAAACAGGACAGCTCAAAAAGGCAAAGCACACCAACAGTAACGCATCAACACCCAAATAACCTTCATATACATTTTATATTACAATCAACACTTTGATTAGTCCAAAGGCACATTGTCTTTGTCCATCACCCGCCTCTGATTCAGACTGAGAGAAATCTTTAGGTCAACAACTCTTCATTTTTAGATTTATCCATTTTCCTGGAACTGGAAGTGTTGGAAAAATTAAATCTGTGACTAAACAACAACAGAGTAACCAAGTGAAACCATGGACGCGGACCTGGTGCCTCTGGTCTCTGGTTTTTAACAAGACTTTGGATCCTGGCTGCAGGTTTTTCTCCCTCCCACTGAGCCCCAGGAGCAGGCCTGAGGTCAGTGATGCGGGGCAGTTCAGCAGGACTAACTGCAGAAAGGAACATTCTTTCACAGCAAACAGGGAAACTGTTTCTTTGTGTACTTGGCTTGTGCTGGCACAATGTTGGAAGCACAGTATTCTCAGCATTGAACTTGACCTGGAATGAAACTAACTGTCTGAGGCTGGAGGCCAAACACACTCCCAGACACTGGGCTTCGTCACAACACTTGTTTTTTTAGCTTGAAGAAGTTAGACAAGTTATTTCTAAAGGAAAGATTCAAACACCATCAGAGATGTGGTCACCAACAAACTAACAGTTGGATTGTTAAGACAAAAAAAGCAAATGCAGAGGTCACACAGTATGTAGTATGAGACATTGTAAAGAGCTTTTTCTTCTATTTTACATTTTCCATGTCGAGTAATGATCAGACAAATAATAAAATAATCAGCAGAATAATTAACCCATGTCTTAATACCAGCTGTGAAACAACACCCTGAAATCTCTGCATTTTTATTTTTACAAACTGGCTTACAATAACCTGACCAAACTAAAAGAGCAAAAGGGCAGGTCATTATTTAACAAGACCATCTATCTGATCAAAGAATAACATTAAAATAACACAGCTCTGATAGTTAACAGTTTCAAGGCTGACAGGGTTGAAACAATAAGCTGATCAACTGAGCTCATATTCTGAGAGGTCATGATGCTCAATAAACCCCAACAACAATCAGAGGAGGATCAGGGACAGTGAATTCTGATTTTTTTTTTCCCTCAGAATTCAGAGCAAAAAAAAAAAGTCAGAACTCACTTTTTTCCCACAGTGACCCTGATCCTCTTCTGCGCTCCACACCAGAAAAGTGATCATTAGGTCAAGACTTTTTGTGTGGTAGGTCCATTCCGGTGCAGCAGGCTAACAGCAGCAGCTGCTGCTCCTTCTCCTGCTGCAGCTCCACGATGCTCTGCTGGTTCTGCTCCAGCTGATCACAGATCAGCCAGCTCCTGCAGCAGCTTCTCCTTCTCCTGCTGCAGCTCCACGATGCTCTGCTGGTTCTGCTCCAGCCGGTCCTCCAGCCACTGCAGCAGGGGCCCGCTGACCGCAGACATCTGGCTGCACAGGTTCTTGGTGAACACCGAGCCGTTGTGGATCTTGGTGACGGGGTCCAGGTAGGCCAGGCTGTGGATCTTGCGGTACGTGTCCTGCTCTTCCTGACACAGGATCCGCGGCAGCTCCACGGCAGACTCCAGGCACACCTTACCGATGGCCTCGCGGGGCACGACGTGGACGGGGATCTCCACGCGCTCGTACTCGGAGCCCTTCTGCGCCTGCACGGACTGGAAGCAGGTGTACAGAACCCGGCCCGTCTTGGTGTTCTTGTCCTCGATGAAGCAGGAGAAGATCAGGCCCACGAAGCACTGATCCAGCATCTGGTACATGGCCTGGGTCCGCACGTCCACGTGAGACGGCCACACGGTGATGTGCGGGTGGGAGTGGTACCAGCCCACCACACGCATCGGCCTGCCGGTCATGTCGGCCAGCCTCTCCGCCTCCGTGGAGGCCGCGGACAGCTGCTCCGGGGAGATCTCCACCCGGTCCTTCCTCTTGTCGGAGCGGCGGAGGATGATGACGGAGTGGATGTGGACGATCCGGGTGGGCTCCACCTCTCCGATGCACAGACCCATCACCTCCTCCTTCTCCGTGCTCAGCGCGTGGTTCATACACACCAGGAAGGCGTCGGACTCCAGGTGAACGGCGCTCACCGCCATGTTGACGAGCTGCGATGGCGAGAAAGACCAAAACATAAACAGGACAAGAGACGCTGCTTCACTTCCGCCTTCTTCTTCTTTTCATTTTGATTGGCGGCTGGCATCCAACTTCTAGGCGCATTGTCGCCACCTACCGGACTGGAGTGTGGAACAATCAATTAGCTCTCTTTACACTCCATTAGAACATGCTTCTACAATTACCTATGGGATGTTGCTCATTTATACGTAATGTAACCCTTCTGTTGTCCTTCTGGGTCAAACTGACCCAATCTGTTCCCCTCCACCATCCTTCCATGTTTCCACAATCCTTTTTCCCTTCCTTCTTCTTCCTCTTTTGATCTAATTAACCTGATCTTTTCCCTATACCTCCAACTTTCTTTCCTTCCCTTTCCCCTTCCTTCTTTCCTCCCTTCTTCCTTCCTTGAACGAATCTGTTCCCTCCATCCATTTTTCTTTCCTTCCTTTTTCCCTTCCTTCTTCCCATGATCGTTTTTCCCTCCCTTCCTTCCTCCCTTCTTCCTTACTTCTTCCTTCCTTTTTGAACCAATATTGACCCAATCTCTTCCCTCCCTCCATCTTTCTTTACTTCCTTGTCCCTTCCTTATTTCCACAATCCTTTTCCCTCCCTTCTTTCCTTCCCTCCTTGAACAAATCTGTTCCCTCCATCCATTTTTCTTTCCTTCCTTTTTCCCTCCCTCCCTTCCTCCTTCCCTTCGTCCTTAATTCTTCCTTCCCTTTTGACCCAATCTGTTCCCTCCCTCCTTCTATCCTTCCTTCCTTTTCCCCTTCTTTCTCTCTTCACATCTTTCCTTTTTCCTTCCTTCCCTCTTTCCCTTCGTCCTTCCTTCCTTCCTTGACCCAGGAGGACAACAGGAGGGTTAAGCCCTGTGTGCCCCAGGCTAAGACGGGTGATGACCACCTCCTCCTTCCAGCTCCTGCTCAACACCCGTCCTCCCCCCACACGCCATAAAAATGTCTTCCTGTCTCGTTTACGTCCCAATATTCTTGCCGTACCTTCTGCATTTGTGTTTTTATAATTGATTTTCCTTCAGCTCTCCCTAACGGGATGTTGTTTATTGTTTGTGATCTGACTGCCTGTTTTGTAAGTATGTCCACGTCCGCGTTGCCCTCAACCCCTGCATGAGCTGGGACCCACTGTAGCTGTCGCCATAATACTATGGGTTACCGTGGCGACACAGAAAGTTGTTGAGAGTTACGTAATACGTGAGTAGGAAGTTGTCAGTGAGAAGCGGGCAAGAAAGAGAGAAAGAGGGACGAGAGAGAAAAAGGGAGAGACGAAAAAGAGACGAAAGTACTGTCTTTATTTTTTTATTTATTTAACCTTTATTTAACCTGGCAAAAAATCATTAAGAGACTGTCTTTATTTTTTTATTTATTTAACCTTTATTTAACCTGGCAAAAAATCATTAAGAACTAGTTCTTATTTGCAATGATGGCCTGACAAGAAGCACAAGCTTCTTGAAGGGAAAGGGGGAGGGGGCTGTCTACTACTGGCTTAGCAGGCGAACACGGTAATTATACAGAATATTGAACGTTGTGTACCCATGTATAAGAGACTATACTGTGAAAATAATCTATGTGAAATGTGTTTTGTTTTACTACAGTTTTCACGGTGTTCTGTAACTTTTGGAGAGAATAAAATGGTTGTGGACATCAGTACGAAGCGTCAGTCATTTAGCCAGGGTAGATACACCCACACAAAGCAAACTGTTCCCCCCTATGGAGTTCATGCAACAACTTAATTCTGTGACAGGGGCGTGGCCTATTTGTAACATGGGCGTGGACTATTTCTGTAACAGGGGCGTGGCCTACTCTGTGACAGGGGCGATGTGGCCTAATTTTGTTCAAGTTCAAGTTTATTTATATAGGCGTGAACTGTCCGACACAAAGTGGGGGACGGTTGCTTCCGCGAACGCCATTAATTTCTGAAAAAACCCTTAAAGTGCTGGACAGGAAATCCAATTGTCATATTTTACTGAAATACAAGCTGTTAAACCTGATCAAATATTCATACTCTTGTCTTATGTACAATATTTATACATGGACTTGCGCTTCCTGTATTGAGTCAGTTTATAAAAATGGTATCAACATCTACTCGGAGTGCAGCTGGGTGGTGTTTAGCTGAGTTGGTAGAGCACCCGCCCCATGTGTTGAGGCTGTGGTCCTCGCTGCAGGCGGCCCTGGTTCGGGTCCCGCGTCGGACGGCCCTGTGCTGCATGTCATTTCCCCCATCTCTGCCTCCCGTTTCCTGTCACGCTCTCCGCTGTCCTATCGAATGAAGGCATGAAAAGCCAAAAAAATATACTTAAAAAAAAATAATAATAAAAATGAACACTGCAGCTAGAGGAGACTGTGTTGTCCCGTTTAGAAAAAGATCTTTTAGCCAGTCTGCATTTTCTATTAGGACTGCTCATGAATGGAACTCTATTCCAACTCACATTAGAAATATTCCAAATTATGCCTCCTTTAAACACTTTTGAACAAAGTGGCTAATTAGTGGTCAAGGCTATGAACATTAAATTTCCTGTCATGTTGTCTGTCAGTGTGTTAACCGTCTAGTGTGCTTTTTGTACATGGCCTCTATTGTATTTATTGTGTATAATGTTATTGTGTTTTGTGTACTTTTTTTTTTTTTTTGATGTTGGTGTTGCTGTTCGGTCAGTACAAATCACGCGAGATTAGCACTGACACAGGGAGAGCAGTGAACCAAGACACTGGGAGCTTCCGCTACAAAAAAGCTTAAAATATAGACTTTTTTTTTTAGAACAATTTCTCATGTGGGGGCTTCAAGAGGGACATTACAGACGAGCAGTATGTTTTTTGGTGTGTCTTTTTGGACAAAGAAACCTGGTGTCCATTGACAACCATTATATGGATAAATACTGCTGCGCGGACCCCCCCGTAACTCAGAGAAGGAATGGAGGACTCTGAAAATTCTCACAGCTCTTAGTCGACATGAGGGCGAGTAGATAATGAGTGAAATTTGAATTTTGGGTGAACTATCCCTTTAATGAAGTTTTTTTTTTATTATTATTCAGACAGATGTAAACATTAATTTTAAAGGATATTTTCCAGCAAATGTGGAATGTACAGTAGTGCTTTGAAATAAGAACATTGCACTAGCAAAATAAAACTTGAACAAAAAGAACGTGAGAACTAGAGAAAACCAAGAGCCCTCACCCTGTGCTGCTGAGGCAGATGGGCCGTGAGGGAGGTCATGTGGCATAGAATAGAGCAGTGATTCTCAAACTGTGGTAGTGGTACGCGAGCTCCATCTAGTGGTACGCCAAAGAATTCTAAAAAAGAACAAAAAAAAACGAAAAAGAAAAAAAAAATTAACGTCAAAATCTTTTCAAAGTATCAGAATTAATGAAAATGTCCTATCAACCGAAAGGAGATATATTAAGTTAATAATTTTTAAAAGTTTAGTTTTTTAAAAGTGCTCCAAGTAACGTACCATACGTAGTGCACGTAACGTTACCTTGCGCATTCCCGCCGGTTTCCGCAGACAGACGGTGCGCCATTAGACTGTGATGGAAGCAGGTGGAGGTGATTTAGCTAATTATGTCAAGTAGTACAACAAAATTACTGTCGTGGCTCAATTCCGCGAATGGGAGTGCGAGTGTGGATCAGGAAAGAGGGAGAAATGAAGAAGACGTGTGTGAGCCGTGTGAGTCGAGTAAAACCAGCCCAACAGCGGCTAGCAGCAAACGGCAAAAAACAGTAAGAAAATATGACGAAAACTATATAAAACTCGGATTTATTGGGAGCGGGGCAGAGGAGCTGCCCCGACCGCAGTGTGTAGTATGCGGCGACATTCTGAGCAATGAATCCATGAAACCATCACATCTCAAACAGCATCTAACAACCAAACACAAGGCACTTCAAGACAAACCGGTGGATTTTTTTTTACGAAAACGTGATGAACTGAAGCGGTCCAAGTCCACCATTCAGTCCTATGGTAGACCAACAGCCAAAGCACAGGAAGCTTCATACCGTGCCAGCCTCCGGATCGCCAGAGCCGGTAAGCCGCACACAATCGGGGAACAGCTGTGTTTACCATTAGCAAAAGAGATGACACGTATCATGTGTGGAGAGAAAGCTGCCAGAGAGTTAAATTTGGTGCCGCTTTCTAATGACACAGTGTCGAGAAGAATAAATGACATGGCTAATGATGTTAAAAACACACTGATTGAGCGCATTAAGAACAGTCGATATTTTGCAATACAGCTGGATGAGACCACAGATGTGGCAAGTTTAGCCAGTTTATTGGTTTATGTACGTTATGACTATGACGGGAAGGCACAGGAGGATTTTTTGTTTTGCAAACCATTGGAAACAAGAACAACATCAGAGCAAATTTTCCAGCTGCTGAACCAGTTCGTGCAGGACCATGGCCTTAATTGGGAAAAGTGTGTGGGTCTGTGCACTGACGGAGCGAGGGCCATGACGGGTCGCAACAGCGGGGTAGCAGCTCTCATACGAGAGGTGGCACCTGAGATGCGCTGGACTCACTGCAGCATCCATCGTGAGGCGCTGGCAGTGAAGAGGATGCCTGATGACCTGAAGTCTGTGCTGGACTGTGCTGTAAAAACTGTGAACTTCATCAAAGCCAGACCAATGAATGCCCGCTTATTTCATGTGCTCTGTGAGGAGATGGGCAGTGAGCATGTCCAACTCTTGCTTCATACTGAAGTAAGGTGGCTTTCAAGAGGAAAGGTGCTTTCAAGGCTTTTCGAATTGCACAGAGAGGTACAGATGTTCTTGCAGGACACAAATTTCCCCCTGTCAAACACTTTTGAGGATACTGTGTGGCTCAGTCAGTTGGCATACCTGTCTGACATTTTTTCATGTTTAAATGACCTGAATTTGGGACTACAGGGACTCTCCATCAATGTTTTTGATGTGCAGAACAAAATCAATGCACTGCTGAAAAAGTTGGAGTTATTTGAAATTAAAGTCAAGACAGGTGATGTTTCAGCTTTCCCTGCTTTGGAGAGTTTTTTGTCTGACCATGACCTGATGCTTGATGATGGAGTCAGGGAGAACATCACTGCACACCTCACATCACTCAGACAACAGTTCTGCAATTATTTCCCAGTGATGCCCAACTATGAAGCTAGCAGCTGGATGAGAAACCCTTTCAACATCGACACCTCTCACATGGCCTCAATGGACTTAACTGTTGCTGAGCAGGAGAAGTTAATCGATCTGTCTTGTGATGAAACACTCAAGGCATCATTCAGAAATCACACTCTGTTGGACTTTTGGATAAAGCAGTACAGTGAATACCCTGCGCTATCTGACAAGGCTGTGCGCTTTCTCCTTCCTTTTGTGACCACCTACCTGTGCGAGAAAGGCTTCTCTTCACTTGTTGTCATAAAAACAAAGTACAGAAGCAGGGTGGATGCTGAGCCAGACCTGAGACTGAAGCTGACCTCCATTGACCCAGACATTGCAGGACTGTGTTCACAGAGGCATGCACACCCATCACATTAAACTCTTGTAAGTTGTCAATCAATTGTCTGTGTTTAACTACAGCTGTTATTCTTAATGCTTTTCCTCACTTTTGTTTTATTCTTAATCGTATTTCTCTTGCTCTGTTTGTGTGTGTTTCTATTTCAGAAAGCAGTCACTGGAGTTACCACAAGAACTGCAGCTATGCATAGCTTGTTTAGATTTTTTTTCCAAGTACAGTTCATTTTTTCAACTTAAAATTTGAGTATAGTTATTTCACTTTTCTGTCTGTGCTGGAGACCTGAGACTGAAGCTGACCTCCATTGACCCAGACATTGCAGGACTGTGTTCACAGAGGCATGCACACCCATCACATTAAACTCTTGTATGTGTGTGTGGCCAACAATATTAAATATACTTAAGATCTAAAACCTCCATATTGCTGTGTTTTTCTCTTAAACACCACACTACGCTACTGTATTTCAATGTTGGTCATTATGGTGGTACTTGGAGAGCCAACTATTTTCTGAGGTGGTACTTGGTGAAAAAAGTTTGAGAACCACTGGAATAGAGAGAGGGTGGGGTGGAAGGAGGTGGAGGGTACAAATCTGGTCGTGGCCAGGAAGGTGGCTGTGAACTGCATGGAGCCCCTTGCTGTCGCTGCTGCCAGTTGACAATAATTGACAACAACTGTAGTTTAAGTTGTCCCTTATTGGTGACAACCTTCTTCAGCTCAGGAACCAGACTGAGAGCAAAGCTTTCATCTTCATCATCTTTTGGTATGGGGCTCTTCAAGCACTGCAAGCAGCTCCTCATTTGGGATGACAGTGGTCCTCTTCTTCTTTCTGCTGAATGTGTGTGTGTGCTTAGAGTAGCGCGGGGGCCTGTACACGCTTGGGGGCAAGCAACTTGCTCCTGACTGGACTCTTCCTGGTCTTCTGACCCAGAAGATCTGGGCTGACTCAGCAGGGGACAGATGACTCTGGTGGATGACTGCAGAGTCATCCAAGTTTCCCCTGGAACTGAATTAATTACATTGCTGTTAAAGGCAAACTCCTTTATATTAACAATTTACAGAAAATATTAATGAATATTTGTAATGCAAATATGGAAAAGTAAGAACAATTCTACACATATAGTATACACAATTCTGTTACTTGTGGAAAAAATGAAGCATGCAGGAAGCTCAGTATGTGGTAGTATTTGTACTCCTTGGGTGCGGCCCGTCCTCCTGATCCACTTGGAGCACATGCCCTGACACGGACATTTCGGACATACGTGTCCCTTATGTTCTTCCATTTGGTGTTCACTGCTTCCACATCTGGGGAGGGAGAGGGAGAGAGAGAGATTTACCTTCGACCGAAAATTAACTGTTTTTGTTTGTTTGTTTGTTTTTTCAGATACATGGCATCAGGGGACTCAATGCACAGCGTGGCATACAGCTATCGTCTCGGAGTTGAGACAGTCTCCACCTGTAGTGAGGAAACATGTTGCGCAACAGAGAAGAAAATGGCATCTGTCTACCTTCCAAAACCAACAGCAGAAACATGGAAGATGATCGCTGAGAAGTTTAAGGAGAAATGAGATTTCCCAAACTGCTTGGGATCAATTGATGGGAAGCACATTTCCATCACTGCACCTCCAAGATCAGGGAGTCTGTTTTTCAACTACAAGAAGCATTTTTCAATCGTGCTTCTGGCCCTTGCTGACTACCGCTTCATGGCTGTACAAGTGGGTGACTTTGGAAGAGCTAGCGATGGTGGGGTCTACGCCAGCTCTGCACTGGGAAGAGGGATGGCAGAAAAAACCCTGCAGGTCCCAGATGATGCCTTCCTACCTGGTGCGGCGGATTTGGGAAGAATGCCTTACACTATGGTTGGAGATGCTGCCTTCCCCCTCAAACCGTACCTCATGCAACCCTATGCTGGAAGATGGCTCCCAAGGCAAAATGCCATTTTCAATTACAGGCTTTCCAGCGCACGCATGTCTGTAGAAAAGGCTTTCGGCATTCTTTCCTCCAGATGGAGGATTTTCTACCGGCCTATCCAAATGGAACCAGAGAGGGTGGACACCCTCGTCATGGCAGCGTGCACACTGCACAACATGTTAAGCAATGCCATGGAGGACGAGGGCTGGTTGAGGGAGGCTGCGGAGCAACAGGGTGGCATGATGGCGGACTACTTTGTCTCTGAGGCAGGCAGGCTCGGGTACCAGGACAGAATGGTTCATTAAAGTTAGTGTGGCAAGGTGAAGAGGGCCCGGGCGGGGATTGAACCCACACCTTCCGGGTAAGAGTCACGCGCGCTTGCCAGTCAGCCAAAGGGACATCCCCTTGGCCAAGTAGCCAGGGTGCATGATCAATTGGAGGCATAGTGACAGGAACCTCAACTGTCACATCTCTCCCCCTCTTTTCACAAGCACGTCCTCGTGCTTCCGTGCAGGCTGCCACACATTAGGAATCCATGGACCTGCTTCATGGATCCTGCCAACAACGCCAGAATGTGGCAAGGTGAAGAAGGACCCGGGCGGGCTTCGAACCCCAGACCCTGGTTAAGAGTCACGCGGGCTTGCCAGTCAAGTAGCCAGGGCGCATGATCAGTTGGAGGCATAGTGACAGGAACTCAACTGTCACATTAGGGTATGAACTTGGCTGTGTTGTGGCGTTGACATTGTATTATTGTTTTTTGTTCATGTTCATTGTATTAAAATTACTGCTGTTGCACTGTTGTTGTTGTTGTTGTTATCATCATATTTTCATAAATAGCATAACAAAAAAAGAGGATTTCTGTCAAATCAATGTAGCCTATACATAGAGGTGGATAACTAGTTAGATTTGCTTGGGTGCGTTTTTGTATACATTCTACTTTAATTACTTAATTCATTTTAATTAAAACATTATCAGTTAAACATGTATTCATTACATTTATTTAAATTTAAATTTAAATGTACTCAAGTAATATTGTTCTAAAGTATCAGTGAAGTAATATTTTTGACTACCATCTCTGTGCACATACAATATTCATGCATATTTCTGCCAATGACATAAATAATCACAAACGGCAGAGCTAAGGTCTGGTTAATTTAGCTGGTAATACTCGAACAGCACACTAGTGTGCACGGGACAGGGACACATGGAGAAAATTGTAGGTAGCATAGCAAATGGATTAATAAAAGTTTACAGTAGGATACTTGCTAGAAACACCAGCATCTGGCCAATTGCTGACCATGCAGCCTCCTTCCTGCTCAGGTCTTTATGGTGTGGGTGTCGGGGGTCATCCACCAGGGGGTGTTGTTGAACTAACGAAATCAGCTTCTCCTCGTCCATCTTGCTCTGCTAACTAGCTTGTCAACAGGAAGCAGCGTGTACTTTTTAACCAATGAGAAGCGTTTAGGGGCGGGTCTCCAGATAGAGACAACGCAAGCGATAATTTCAGGGTTGAGCAACATCGCTGGACGGTGCGACGTTGCTCGCGGCACGTCAGGACAGGCTGATTGAAAAGTACACATTCTAATCACTTTTCCTCCCTCGCTCGCTCGTGTCGCTGTCGCATCGCTGTATGTCAGGACGGTTACAATATGCACTTCTTACTGCTTGTGCTATTATGCGCTGAAAAAAACAGTTGTTATGGTCCGAGTGTCCGTTGCTGTACCAACAAGTGTTTGAGCCGGGTGGAGACCCCCATTCCAAAGGACCGCCATTCCAACGGTCTGCCATTCCGAAAATTCCCGAAGGTCTGTCATTCCGAACTTCCAAGGGGCCGCCGTGCCAAATGTGTTTTATTTTGAAAATTGACCGGATTCTCTAATGTTTCTGTCTTTGACTTCCTGCCCAGCTTGACATGATCGCACCGCAGGGACAACGGGGACAGCCCCCCACCCCCACTCTGAAATTTCAGCCAGGCCAAGCAAGTCTGATGCAGCCGCGGCACTCTTGGTTGGGTTTAGGCGATGTAGAAAGGATCGAGTAGAGGCCAAGAAAGTCTCTAATATGCAGCTCCTCCAGGATTCGAACCCTGCTAGACAAATAACAAAGTCCAGTTGCTTTTGATTTAAATTCCTTTGAGAGTTTACACATGAAGTTTTTAGTACACTGCCCGTCCCAAAAAAAAGTCACCACTTGGATTTAACTGAACTAATAGGGAAGGCCTTCACCCCATTGATAATCTTTGAAAAATTAATGCAACTCTGGACAGGATTAAATGTTGTGACATTGGAGAAGCTTATCGAAACAATGTCACATCAAATGCATTCTGTAATCACAGCTAAAGGCGGTCCAACGAAATATTAGAGTGCATGACCTTTTTTTTTGGTGGCTGGGCAGTGTATTTTAAAGCATGACACAATCTCAGCAGATATGTGTTCATAAATGCACAAATATGTAGATATGCAGAACACACATGCAGTCACCAACTTTTTGCAGTGTGCTGTCAGTTTTAATTTTCTCTGCAGCTACAGTATACTTATCCACTTAAAGCAACAGCAATATTAGCAGCAATAACTGTCAATATTATCAGTGGCACCTGACCAGCTGCTCAAAGTAGCCTACTGTTTGTAGTGATTCAGTCTTAGAACAATGAAGGGAAAACACCTCCCAAATGACAGAGCCGACAAACTTTCCAGCTTGTGTGTGCACCTATTGAGTATCTAAACACAGCGCGACAAATGATGAGCAAACACACACACAGAGCTGAGGGGCCGCTCTGCGCAGCTCGGCGCTTGTCGGCTAACCGGTGCAGAGACGCGTTTACCGGGGACACACCAGCCGCGGGCCGTGGAAGCACCGCGAAAAGCACCACTGTTGTCACAAGCTCATTCTCTATTGCTGGTGACAGTTATTCCATTAACCTTTGTGAATGTCTGACCAGGGTTTGACCTTTGATTGGGAGGACCGAGCCACCCCACTTTAATTATTTTGCCGTAGTCACGTCTCCTGGGTTCATACAATTTAATTTTTGACAAGAAGTGTAGAAAAGTCACTCCATTGAAAGTCTTTATCAGCAGTTCTGTGTATTATAGCTCTTTTATTCTTCTCTTAGTTTTTTACAATATGTGGATATTTACAACAAACAGACACACGTGATCTCTTTTTATGAAAAAGAACTTTACTAATGTGGTACAATATTACAGTTACATTACAATAGACAACACGAGACAAACAACATGTAGTGTAGGTAGGAACTGTGATTAAATTGGTCTGTGTTGATTGTATATGTGCACTGCATCAATACCTTATTGGACCCTGTCAACCTCCTGATTCAGGCAGCAGTCATTAGCTGCAACATCTGTTAAAGGTGCATCAAGCACTTCTCCCTAGAGGGGTCAACTATGTGGTGTATCAATGTGACTAAACTGCAAGTTGTATACTGGTGGTTTATTTAAAAATAACAGGTCAGAGAAAAACATTTGTGCACAGGAAGTATTGGCAGAACACATTAAAACAACAATAATAAACCTCATCTGTCCCTGTTTGACCCCATGGTGGAAATGGCTTGAGAGGGGGCTTTTTGCCCTTGGATGCAGCATGCACTCTGCAAGTGGATGTGGCATGTAGTGCGGCTTATTTGGCAGTAATAACCACTGGCATGTTGGTGGTGGTGTCGTGTCCTGCTTCCTGCTCATCTGAATCACTCTCGTTGCTGTCGCTCTCATCTGAGTCACTGTCAGCTGCTCCAGGTGAAGCTGTGGCCTCCTCACTGCTTTGACTCTTTTCATCCTCTGACTCCTGGCTAGTGCTGGCGCTGTCGCTTGCAGCACTGGCACTCTCATCTTCCTCCTCCTCTTCTTGGGCGGTACTGGAGCTTTCACTTTCACTAGCGGTGGCGTCGCTCGTGCTCGCTTCGACGGCGCTCGCACTCTCCTCTGGAAGGGATGCCTGGCGAGGGGTGATGTCCTGGTCCTGAGGGGTGGCATCAAGGCCCTGGTTCTCCAAATCTGGGGTGCTGGTGTCCTCCTCCAGGATGTCAGAGTGAACCTGAAGTGCCTGGAGGCAAGGCAGAGGAGGGATTAGAGAACTTGAACTTGAAATTTGAATTGCAGAGAATACATTTAAATTCTTGAATGATATGAAATAGTCCCTGAAGCTGAGTTCAGTGAAGTAAAAGAAGTGAAAGCTGCAATTGAATGTGCTGAAAAGAATTGAAATGAAGGAGTTTAGGTAAGGCTGAAAGCTGTTTTCACATGAAGTACTGTATATATGAGTAAATGGTAAGCTGAGGCACATGAGAATATCATTTGTTTAAAGTTAATTTATATGTTGATATTCAAGTTTTGCAGAATTGAGTGAGAAGAAAGAAAAGAAGTGGGAAAAACTCAAATGTGATTTTGGGAGTGTTATCAAGTTTGTCTGGTTTGCCATATTTTAGGATGCTACTGTATCTAAGGGGGCTGTAAGATGGATTATTGAAGTTTAGTATGGGTAGCCAGTTCTCAACAACCTACTCTATTACCCCTTTCCCACTGGACAAAAAACCTGTTTAAACCCGCTAACAATCGACTTTTAGTGGTAGTGGGAAAGGTGCACAGACCCGCGTCGACCCGCGTCAAACGACTCGGCAAGCGACGCAGGTTAAAATCATTAAAATTTATATACAGTATATGAAGTCTAGACCCAAGTACACAAACTTGTCAAAATAATTATTTGCAATATGCTTTCTTGTTTAAAGGGATAGTAGCATTTTTTTAAAGTGGGGTTGTATGATCTACAAATAGCTCCAAATAAAAACAGTGTTTTTCCTGCACTTTGAGGGGCTGGAAAAAATTATAGCGAACAATGGAACTGTGTTTTGTTTTTGTTTTTCAGGTAAAACCGCGAAAATAGGCTGTTTCTTTGGGTCCATTCACAACACTGTATGTTGTAAATCTCTGGGCAGGGCTATGGGCTGGCGTTGCTAACGGGAGGAGTGTAGAGAGTCTTCTACTGCAATTAAAGTACTTAGGGGCTATTTGGAGATCATATAACCTCACTTGAAAAAAAATGATACTATCCCTTTAACATTTTTGTTTTCACATTCTCTAGTTCCACAAATTCCAGTGTAACTTGATGTTCACTTTTACAGAATGCCATCATTTATTTCTGACTCAACAGATGACTGGTCACTCTAACTAACCTACCTTGTACACCGTTAGTGACTTGTCCACTTCGTTGACATCAGTCATGTCATAAGCCATCTTCTTTCCTGTGCCAACAAACTCATAGGACTTGTAGGGAGCAGGAACCTTGTGGTAGGATTTGTCCTCCACATAGATAATGGATTTGTAGTCACCGGGGTAGCCCCCCAAATTGTCACCACGGGCTGTGTCAGTGACAATGGTTGGCTCGATGGGAGCTACAGTGGTCTCAATCACAGGCTCCTCTGTGACAATTACAGGGGTGACGGTGGTAGGAGCTGGGGTGGAGGACTCGCCTGACTCGGAGCTGTCGCTGGATGCATCGTCATCAGCGTCCTGTCACAAAGGTAAGATGATCAGAGAAGCATTAGCACATTAGAAGGTTTAGAATTCTGTTGGAAAATAGACACATTTGGTCTCAAAAGTTAGCATGTTACATGCACATAAACCATTTCATATTTTATCTCCACTCCTACACTGTGATACTAATTTACAAATAAAAATGCAGTCTCAAAGGTTTGCTTCTAGCAGTAATATAGAGAGCTGCCAGACATGTCATTGCTTTACTTACCGTCTCCTCTGCTTCATCATCGTCGTCGTCGCTGTCATCACTGTCTTTGCTGTCGACAGAGGCTGTATCTGAAGCTGAGGTTGTTTCTGCTGGAGCCTGCTGTGAAAAATATTGATAGATTGGAAATCAAGAAGTTGTTCACAAGTGTAGTAAAGATAAACTGTTGTAATAAATTATTGCTGATTTGATTTGGATGGTTGATAAGTCATGCCTCACCTCATCTTCATCTGAACTGTCTGTGCTCTCATCTGAGCTGGCAGCTGTTGCCACGATGCTCTGTAACACCAGGAACAGGCATTAAAGGGATAGTTCACCCAAAATTCAAATTTCACGCAGCAGTATTTGTCCATATAATGGTTGTGAATGGACACCACTTTTCTTCGTCCAAAAAGACACACCAAAAAACATCCAAATACCTCCACACTGCTCGTCTGTAATGTCCCTCTGTATTGAAGCCCCCACATGAGAAGTTGTTCCGCTGGTCAGTGCAAATCACGCGAGATTTGCACTGACACAGGAAGAGCAGTGAACTGAGACACTGGGAGCTTCTGCTACAAACAAGATTAAAATATAGACTTATTGAATTTTTTTCAGAACACTTTCTCATGTCAGGGCTTCAATACAAGAGGGACATTACAGACGAGCAGTGTGGAGGTATTTGGATGTTTTTTGGTGTGTCTTTTTGGATGAAGAAAGTTGGTATCCATTCACAACCATTATATGGACAAATACTGCTGCGTGGACCCCCCGTAACTCAGAGAAGGAACGAAGGACTCTGACAATTCTCACAGCTCAGGAGTCAAATATAGGCCGTTAAAAATGGTAAATACGGGGATAACACTGATGTGTTTGCATATTCTTAATCTAGGTAGGTTTTTTTGTGTGTCCCTGGAGATCTAGGCTCTCAGGACAGTTGCCTGATGGGTAATGCTTTGAGAGAATTGGCAGTAAAAGAAAGTCATTAGGTAAAGAATGAAATGAAAAAAAAAACACTAAGAAGAGGAAATACGACAGAAAGAGAGGTGAGTGGAGGAGAAAAGGGGAAATAGAAAACAACAAAAAAAGATGAGAGGAAAATTGCAGATGGAAATGTATTTAGATTTCACCTGTGCAGGTTCTGCCTCTGCCTGGATGGCTGGAGCTGCTGGTCCTCCCACCTGTGAAAGAACATCAGTCAGCATGGATGTCTCTCTCTTCCTCTGTCTCTCTACCTGCCCTTCTCTCCGGATACTCACTTGTTCCTCAGAGCTCTCCGAACTGCTGTCAGAAACCTTTTTTGCCTAAAAAGCAAAGATGAAGATCAAAACCAGGTCATTCAGGTAAATAAAGCAAATTATTACAAATTCAGACTAAATGAATTGGGAATAATTTATTTGTAAATAAGTTGGGGGGAAAAAAGTATCTACATTTTATCTCAACAAAGATGCTTGTTCACAGCTCAGCTAGATATCGTCTGTCAGAGAAAAGGACTCACCGGCCGGCAGAGGGCGGTGGCCAAGAGCAGAATGAAAACAACAGTAACTTTCATTGTGTCACAGTTTGGTGTCTGTGGGAAGGAGAACAGAAGCACACAGGTCGGCATTACATGATTTAACATCTCAGTATAAAACAACAACACAATAAAACATAATCATGTTACTCCAAGATTGTCCAGCAGGCTGTAACTTGACAGGAAACACAATGAGACGTAAAAGAGAAAACAAGCTGTCAGCAAAACCTCTCGCCTAGATTCCTTCCTAAAATGGAGGCAGTGTTGTTACAAGACTACTTAACTAGTAGTGGCACTTCCTGGGCCTCAGTATGTCAAAGAAAGTCATTAAGGCCTTAATTACAGAGTCAAATGTGTTCTTCATGGCTCTGTTTCATTTCAGTTTAGTAAAACATCTTCTCTGTCATCAGCTCAAGTTGTTTCAGACAGGATGTTTCTGACTGACTCTGCTCCGGCACATGGAAGAAAATAACAGGTATGATTTACAAAGATAACATGACGGCGTGGGTGTATGCGCCAAAAGATTAAAGGGAGAAAACCATCATGTGTAGTTACTTCAGTCTGTTTCTTCAAATCAGAGAAACAATGTTTACTTCTTCCAGGTCCAAAATAAAAAGTGTTAAATGTTGATCTGAAATGAGGCAAAAAATAATAACGTGACCTTCACACCTTGTTTCAGAATATTACACAAATTCAAACAACAGAAAATAAGGAAGATGACTAAATTAATACCAAGGAAAGGGGAGCATGAAAGATATCCAGCTATAATCTGCCATTTTTCCATTTTCATTGAAAATCCTAGAATGTATTTGACTTTCTGTTAAAGGTTCAGTATCCCTAATATAGCCTCACTGGGGTTATTTATAAGCACTTCCCAGAAAGAAATGAATATTGTTGGAAAATATATCTCTTCCTGTGGCTGTGCTTCCTGGTGTGTGCATGTGGGAGGATACATGGAAGTGTCTGAGTCTGTCTTTAATGATGGACTCTTCCTGTACTATGTAATTCACAGGTTATAACTGGAAAGCCACAGTGCAGCAGAAACATGACAGACCACCTCTTGACTCTGTGTGTGTGTGTTATTTCGGTACATCTATCTTTGTGAGGACAAGTTTTACACACAATTCTGAGTAGGATTTAAGACTTTTTGGGAGTTGGGATTAGAGTAGCAAGGGAATGTTACATTTGAATGAAGGGCTCACAAAAGCAAGGTAGTAAGAACTCTGTGCATGTGTGCAGTCTTGTAAATCCATCTCTGTATGTTCAGATTATGTTTCCAGAGTAAGGACACATCGCGCTCCCAGGATAGGATATAACCTAGGAGTTGTTACCAACAGAAATATATTTTTAATGAAAACATTTGGGAACCAATGCACTGCTAAAACTCCTATTCTATATGTATGGAATATAACATTTTTGTTGATTTTGATAGTTGAGATAATAACTCATTCTTAGTATCTGGTCTTTCTATGCCCTGCTGTCACTGTGACAGTCATCAGCCAATCAAATACAACCAAATCAGTTCCCATTAAAGCAGATATCAGTGGAATGTTTTTGTTAATATAAGTCCTAAATAGTCCTATTTTCCGTCAGCAATCACTTACATGGAGTCAGCAACTAACACTCTGTAGCATCACTCTGCTCTGCTGTAAACCAGGAGAAAACTTTCCTGTTGTCTGATACAAGTGTTATCCAATGAGGAGAGAGAACTCATGAAGATCTGTGGTGCAGCCAAGGGGTGCAGGAAGGAATGTGGTGACGTAGCACGAGGACCAATAGATGCCTGAGTTAGGGCCCCCGTGCTGTCAGGCATCTCATTGGTCCTCAAGGAAACTCGTCACCACATTTTCCATCCTGTGAAGTCATACCAGTTTGATCTGCCGTTCTCTCTCCTCATTGGATAACACTTGTATCCCACAAGTGGCTTTATCCTGACTTACAGCAGACAACAGGACGGTAAAAACACAAGTTACAGGTTACCTGGAACACTCCAAAGTGATTGTGACTTGAAAATGTACTATTTCAAAAGGACTTACATTAACAAAAACATTCCACTGATATCTGCTTTAAGTGTAAAATCTTAAAAAAAAAAAAAAAAAAAAAAAAAAAAAATAACAACACTGAACCACAGATGGGTAACTTCTGGCAGATGGGTAAGTTTGCTTGACAATAACTTTTAATTTCTTACACTAACTATTTACATTCCCTGTACTGTAATTTAACCTCAC
Source organism: Decapterus maruadsi (assembly GCA_030347415.2). Classification (NCBI taxonomy): domain Eukaryota; kingdom Metazoa; phylum Chordata; class Actinopteri; order Carangiformes; family Carangidae; genus Decapterus; species Decapterus maruadsi. The sequence continues at coordinate 1,789,487 of CM064904.1, read as the reverse complement.
ACAAATTTCAACTTGATCCCCTTTTGATTTGGATTTTCTAAAGATGAGAGTCAGAATGTAGCAACCACATTCTGAGAAGCAGATCACAGTGCTACAGTCAAGTGTTGAAAATGTTTTAAACAACTTGGTTTATACTGGCTTTGTGTTTACCTCATCACTAGCACTTTTTCCACCTGTTTGGAGGTTTTGGTGTTTCTTGAGATGGATTAAAAAAAAAAAAAAAAAGAATCAATGTTTGTACTTTGTAGCACTGGACTCAAACTTCTACGTTCTACTTACACCCACAACTCCACAAGGATAAAATCCATAAATATGGACAGCTGGCATGTTTACTGTGTGTGTGATTACTGGACCACAGACACACCCTTCTGGGAAAACGTCCCACAAGATGTTGGAACCAGGCTGCAGGTTTTAGCCACAAGAGCAAGAGAGAGGTTCAGCGCTGATGTTGGATGACGAGGCCTCACCAAGCTCAGAGCGCTAGACGTCCAAGCTCTTCTATCCCAAAGTTTTGTTTTTGTTTTTTAATCGTGGAGCTGAATTGTCATTTTAAAACACAAATCACTACCACAAATCTGGATGTACATATGTTCAATTGTGTATTGTTTAAATGTATATTGTTTAACATATGACAGTATGATGCGCTATTAACATTTCCTCCACTGAAAACCCAGCCTGAAAACAGTATGTTCACAGGGATCGTTTCCTATGAATGAAAGACGTTTTAATTGCACAACCTAACAATAACGGAGCATTTCCAGCGACATGGCCAACCTGAACACCCACCATGCCACAAAAAGAGCAGACGCTGCAGGAAGAGTGAATATAACAGTTAGACATTCTGACCTTGTTGCTGATGGAGGAGCTTCAGGAGTTGAGTTGCTTTGCCTTTAGTTTGTCTCCCTGATGCTGAGCGCTGGTCCTGTTGCTGCTGCTGCAACTCAGGCAAGGATTATAAACCTTCCAGCCTCTGGAAGCAGCCAATCAGCTGGGAGCTTGTGATGTCATGAGGTTAACCACTGGTCCACCTCTTCTCTCCCTCTCCCACTCTTCCTGTGGTTAGTTCTGCGGTGGTGTGGGGGCAAACACGCACACACACGTATGGCTGCATACACACACACACAATGCAAATATAGATACATGGATAAAGAAATGCAGACGCTCGCAGCCCAGACAGAGGCATGTTAATGTACTTTTTTCTGACACACACGCACACACACACACATTCTTGGAGTGTATGAAGTTAATTTAAGGACATGTAGTGACAGGCTCTGGGAAAAACAGCAGCATATAGTGACGGCTGGTATGGCAGTGATTCAGCTTCCTCACAGACAGAGGAAAACCATCTGACTGAGGTCTCTCTGGATAATTGAGAATTTGTCTGAGACACCAGACTGATTTGTCTTAAACTGTCGAACAGGGGGAGGGGAAGATTTCTCTGTGTCTATGTATAACTTTTTATGATAGAACCACACCAAATAAAAAATGATAGAGCAGAGCCAAGGAAATAAGAGAAAATCAATCTAAGACAATATAATCCAAAAGTATACACACAAAAAAAAATAGTTTGAAATATGATGGCTCCATTACTTTTTTTGATATGGTTCATTTTGGTCATTAAAGTAATCATATGAGATGAAACAGTAGAGACGGGTAACATCAGCCCCCGTGAACATCAGGGTCAAAGTGATTGTTGGAAAATGGTCCAAATGATCAACCAGGAATGGGTGCCATGACATCTAACGGCGCTTTTCCACTACACAGTCACGGCACGGTGCTCTTCACTAACCAGGGAGTCCAATTGAACTTTTTTTCAATTTTCCATATTCCATGTTGTAAACAGTTTTCTTGTCTTTATACAACTTCAACTGCATGTCTGCCGGTCTTGGGTGAGGGATCCGTCCTCTGTTGTTCACCCTGAGCTTTCTCCTGGTTTTTTCCCTGGCAAAGGTTTTCTTGGGAGTTTTTCCTCAGTTGATGTGAGGGTCTAAGGGCAGAGGATGTTGTTATGATGCCGTGTAAAGCCCTTTGAGAAGAGACAAGAAAACTGTTTGTAAAAACTGGCTATACAAATAAACTTCTTTGCCTTGTCTAAATAGTGAAACAATTGGAAAACTGAAGGAAAAAAAAGACTTTGGGACACTCCTCCCATCTTTTTCTAACACACTGCTTTCAGCATGTGTGCAGTGCAAGATATTATGTATTGATTTGTGTGAGGTCACAAGTACTGCACTACTTTTCATAATCCCATATGGGATGTTATGAGGACACTATAAAGTATAATCATTTCCACTACATATTCAGACAGCGCTACAAAATGGCAAACTCAGCAGGTGGGTGGGGTGGCAAAAACACAAGACAACATCCAGACATAGAGTAGAGGCCACTGGTGTCAAGACAAGGAAACTCCTCACAGTGCACGGAGGGTTTCAAGCCCAACTCCCTGAAGCTGCACAAACACACAAACGTGAAAAAAACAAGACACATCCACAGGTACATCAGAAGATGCCCCCAGTTGTAGAGCTGCTTAGTGAATACGTCTAGCAGCAGAGGACAAATGAGGAAAAACACATACAGATACCAAGAACACATAGATCAGGCTGACAAAGGACCAACACAAGGGCCCTTATTGTTCAAACCTGATGTAGATCCTGGCCCTGTGGGGAAGCTCCTGCAGTGGAGACACACACCACTGGCCCCGGCCCCGTAAAATGACCCTGGAGTTCCTGCAGTGGAAACGTGCCTTACGTATTTATTTCACGGATAAGAACAGCAACAACATTAAGTCTGTCAGTGTCATCTATTAATGATCCAATATAGCCTTTAGCCCTATTCGCACAGGATTAGTATTACCTGGGGACGTCTGGTAATTTGTAAATGACCCCCCCCCATGTCCGTGTTTTTTGCGGTGCATTCCCACGGAATAAGTGGAGTCTGTATTTTACTCTAATTTACTGACATTCAGGCTCCGATATGACGTCAAAGCTGTGTGTGCACGCCGTAACATCCGCTGCTGTCACATCCATGTGAGAAGCAAATGTACATAAAATGTCAAAGCAGCAACGTGACTTCGCAGCAGTGAGCATTAGTTTTTATTTGAGCAAATGTTTAGTTAGCCTTTGTTCAGTATTGTTTCTAATCTTTCTTTTGTTCTTTTTGAGTTACCGGTGCTGGTGCTGCTGTTGGTGCTG